>PVIY010041240.1:0-21791 GCA_004026745.1 Myrmecophaga tridactyla
GGCCATTCCATTCTTAATACTAGAATTTTTTATTTGATTCCTCACTCTCTGGGTTGGTGTATTTTCTCATTGTTATTTTAATTTTCTTTGATTCGTTTATATTACTAAAGCTTTGATACCAAATCCACTCATTAATCAATGTATTATTATCTAGAAAATAAAATCAATGAAAATTATCAATAATTTAGAGACTAAAAAAAGGAATTAAAAATACAGCAAGCAAGCTTAAACCTGCATGAAGAATAATAACTCAAAAATAGTCCAATGGCATTAGAAATATATGGAAAAAATAAATATAGAAGAAATGTAAAGGCTATTTTCAGTGTTAAAATTAAAATAAAAGAGATTTTCCTTCTATTAATCTCATCCAACTGTTAACTCTATGGTTGTCTGTCTCACAAAACTAATGGAAACCAACCTAAGTGTCCAAAATTAAGGGACTTGGAAATTTATAAGAAAGTGTGTTTTATTTTATATAACCCAAACAGTATTGCAACTATATTAATGGTAAAGAAAAAGAAATTTCCTTCATAGTATGTTTTGCTTGGATCTGAGATTTAGGTGGTAGCTCTATGTAATGTATTATATATTTAATTGTGATTACCGTAACCAACAGAATTGTCTAGATCAAATAATTTACACAAAATAAAATTTCAATAATGAAAGCTCTTTGTATGCTAAAATCAACATGCTACAATATTGCATTTTCTCATTACAATAACCAAAATATCTCACTTCAATCAGATCAATCTACATCTAACACCCCACCTAATGTAATCAGAAATGTTCTCCAGAAGGGAAAATCCTTCCACTTGTTTGTAAAAATCAAAACATTAGAAAGAGATATTGTGATAGTAACGACACAATGCTCCTTCTCAGATTGTCAGTGTTTTCCTTGAGTTTCATTTCCTGGTGACAGAAAGGGGAAATATGAGAATAAAATAGAACTTGAGCTTTACAAGCCACAGCTGTCACCAGAAAAAGTCAAAACTCATATAGGCAAATAGTTGCATTGGATTTAAGGCCTTAAAAAACACATTATTAAAGGTCCTAGTGTATAAAATAATAAATTATGTTCCCATTTAATTTGATTGCTGGTATATTGCTATTAAATAATTAGCTAAATTCTTAAGTCAAACACTTAATGGTAATTATTACCTCTGGTTAAAAGTGAAATTTTAGATTATGGATCTTTCCAATGCTGTAATAAAATACATTAATTAATATAACATTAACACATAAGTTTATGTTAATTATTTGATATTATATTATCCAAATATCATATACACTTATTAATATAGCTAAATATAAGGGGGGAATAATCATACATATTACATATAACCAAGCAGCACTCTTCAGGTTCAGTTCTATAATTTACAAAATCAAGGGCTGCAATAAAAATATAGGTAAGAAGTTATGTTCAAAAGTAGTATGGGGTGGGCCACAGTGGCTCAGCAGGTAGGGTTCTTGTCTGCCATCCCGGAGACCTGAGTTCGATTACTGGTGCCTGCCCATGCCAAAAAAAAGTAGTATGATTTTAGTTAACAATTCTCTTTCATTTAAGGTATTTGTGCAGTTTTTCAGAGAGTTGGTAGAAACTTTTGGTTCTGTATTACCTGGAAAATAATTAGTATTTAGAGGTATCATTACAGTAACTAAATTGTGGCCTTCAGTTTTAAAATAAGAATCTTAGTGAATGTTAATAAATTATATCTGATTTAAGAATAAGAAAACTACAATGTACAATTAAAATTAAATACTCAGGTAAAGAGTATTATAAGAAAGCTTATTTATTTTGTGATTCTCTGAGAATCAGTTAACTTTTTGTCCTTGTTCTGTGGCTCATCGATATAGAAAGGGTATTTTTGTTTCAATCAATAGCAAGGTTGAATAATAGCTAACGTATATAAATATCAAAAATTATTTTCAATGATCATCAAATGCATCAATCTATTCTTTCCATTTATAGAAATGTATTTCATTTAAAGTTTCCCATTGAGACTTGTGTTTTAGGCTTGTGGCACACCTGCGATTCTGGGGTTTTGTTTTCCCATTTTCAGGCAAATCCTTTCATTCCTTTTTTTGTGTGTACATATTTTTAGGATCATTAATTTTCCCATTTCTTGTGCTACTCTCTTCCTTTGTATGAGCATAATTTCCATTCATTGAGCATGAACTATGTTCCAGGACATTTCTAATTCTTATGTATAATAAATCATGTATTTTTTTCAAATCTTAAGTAGTTGTATTTAATTATCATAGTTCCTATTTTACACATAAGGAAAGTGAGGCCCAGATAGTAGAAATAATTTGTACAGTTTCTCATAGCTCAGAAATGACAGTGTTAGATTCTAACTCAGGCAAAGGGACTTTAAACTACTATGAAACTCTGTATCTTGTTGGATGACTCTGCTTCATGTGTCAAAACCAGGCCATACCATTAGGCAGAGTTTTGACATAATTATTCATTAATTTAGTCTGTCTTATTGGAAAATGATTTGTGTTTTGGCATTTAGTTCTCTGTACATTAGATTTTGTCATTAATTGTGACTGGAGATATTTCAGTGTGCAGTATGAAAAAGGCTGTACTGGAATCTGGTAGACATACCATTTTGACCCATAGTAGCATTATATAACTTTTATTTTTTATGTAACTTTTATAATTTTAATTGTATACGTGGGTTGAACATGAATGTTTTCTTTTGCTAGGCTGCTGAAAGTAGATACTATGAAATGGGTTGACTTTAAATAATGGGAATTTATTAGCTTACAAATTTACAAGTTTAACGCCATGAAAATGTTCAAATCAAGGCATCATCAAGGCAATGACGTCTTCCTGAGGGCCAGCTGCCAGCTGTCCTCAGCTCCTCTGTCACGTGACAAAGCAAATGCCACCATCTGGTGGTCTCTCTTTTCTCTTCCTAGCCCCATTGCTTTCAGCTTCTTGCTTCCCTGACTTTTTTCCTCTCTCTGTATTTATCCCATTTATAAAGGACTTCAGTAAAGGGATTAAGACCCATAGTGAATGAGGTGTGTAATACCTTAACTGAAGTAACCTAATAAAAAAATCCTACTTACAATGGGTCCAGCCTCACAGGAATGACTTAATTTTCAGAACACACTTTTCTGAGACTACATGCCATTTCAAACCATCACAATACATAAAATTGAAAGCAAATGTATAGTGAGAGCCCATGGAAAACTGAGACTTTTAATTACATCAATACAAGAGTTTTGCATTTGGTAATGGCAGTCTACAAAGTTTGTTCAATCCTCCTGAATAATTTGTAAAGCTTTGGAAAATCACATCTTTTGAAGGCATTGGAAAGCCATCACATCAATGATAAATTGTAGAGCTAAGATCTGGGGGAGAAATGAAAGAATAGAACTTAGAATTGGTGCTTAATTTGCCTCTTGAGACAACTACTAATTTCAAAACTGGTGGCTGGGAGGGTGATAAACCAGACAGATAGAAGCAGAGAGTCTTAGACTAAATTAAGTTGTATGGAAGGCATGAAAGCACTGTTTTAAAATTTTACAGCTCACTAAGTAAAAGCGTCCCTAATATCATCCTGCCACTGATTCAGACTTCTTTAGGATCCTTAAAGATAATGTACAAACTAGAATGAGACCTATCTTCCCCAGGACAGAATATAACTTTGGATAATCTTATTCTCTGATTATATGAGGGGGAAATGAGATTTTAAGCAACCCATGCCCAGCCTCTTGGAAGAATCAAAGGAGAAAAATAGCATCATTCAGAGCCTCAAATTTTATCTATATATTTTTCATATACAGTTCATGCTATATCTTCTGAGGGATTGGCACCTGTGGTGACAGACTCCAAGGCAGGCTTTATCCTTACCTGATGATAACGATGCCTTTGAATTGTCCCTTCCCTTGAGTATGGGCATGACTCGTGACTAGCTTCTCACTCATAAAATATGGCAAAGATGATGGGATGTGCATGACTACCTTATGTAAGATTGTGATATAATACCTAACACGCTAGGAGACTCTCCTTTGCTGACCCTGAAGAAACAAACTACTGCATTGTGAGGAGAGCTATCTGGCAAGAAACCTAAGGTGGCTTCCGGCGAACAGCCAGCAAGAAACTGAGGTCCTCCTTCCAGAAGTCCAGAAGAATTATGATTCTCTCTCTCTCTCTCATTTTATTCCAGGCATACTGCTTTTCTAGTTCTTAAAGTTTACCATGAAATTCTGCCGGCAGAGCTTTTTCCATACACTATTTTCTCTACCTAGAGTCCTGTTTCCTTAATTTTTAAAACGTTTGGTTTCATATTCAATATAAGAAATATTTTATCTTGAATGTCATACCAGAGAGGATTTCTCTTATAACCATAAAAAATTTAGTAGCTAAGACAATATTTGCTACATAGGAAAATTCAGCTTGTTTTTTATAATAGTACTTTTCTCAACTTGCAATTAATTATCCTATGGATAAATTAATGATTAGGTTTTTGTTTCCTCCTCTTCTACTACATCTTAAGCTTTATGGACCAGATCAGTTTGTTGATGTCATCGATGATGAGGGTTTACATACCAGATAGTAGCGTGGGGCCTGGAGCCTAGTATCTAGAAATTGTTAAAAAAAAAATAAAAATAAATATTAAATGAATGACAATGACTATGGCAAATAAAAGATTACCTAGGTTAACTCTTGACATATATAATTTTCCTACAATAGTTTGAACTATATCTGCTTCACCACCCTGAAGGATTAGGAATCTCTGTTCTATGCATAGCCTCATGTTCATTAACTCTAGAGACTCAAGGGATTTGAGTTATGTCATTTGGCATGAACTGGTGCCCAAACTGTCAACAGTCAAAATAGAAATAGCAAGGAAGCAGTGGAGAAATCTGTGAAAGTTGGAAATGAGATTAAGAGATACTTAGGAGAAGGTATGGCAGTGACTGGCAGAATTAGATACTTCCTTATGGCAGAAATCTATGTGTCTACCATGATTATTTGCATGACTGGACATTGCCACTCCTTTAACTGTGAATATCTACAATTCTTTTGTCTTTGGGATCCAGTTAGGGGCACACTTAGGGCTAAGCAGGCATTACTTTAAGAAGGTCCAAGAGGTAAATATGCCTTCATGAACTCATTTAAATTTCAGCCACATACAGCAACTTTTAAGCACAGCCACTTAAAAGCATTCAAACTATTTTGGTAGCCTTTTTATAACTGCTTAGCAGATAAGCAAAGGAAACTTTATTTCATTCTACATATGTACTGAAATTTACATTTCTTCTCCTATTGCATGCTTCCATCGATATACATTTTAGCATAAACCACATATACATGCATGTTTATAATTTCTATATGTAAATATTCAAATTTCTCTCAAAATAAAATATGAACAAATGTAAAAAATTTAAGAATATGAGATTAATAGGAAACTATATTTTAAGCAATTTTTTCTACCAAAGTGGCTTTTACCATTATTAGGTAACCTTTAAAGCCACAATTTTTATACTTAGAACTGTATTCCTTGGTACACAGAGCAGTTTGAAATGCATATTTCAGAGAGACTTTTTAAAAATTATTGTTTTTAACATATAATACAATTAAGAAGAATTCCTTGAAGGGTGCTGAAAAGTATCATTTTGCCATTTTCATTCTTCCTTCTTGTGCTTCAGGTTTCATATAATTACTGTAATTTAAGGTTAAATCTTTTAATCCATGAGTTTGTTTTCTGGAACTGGTTTAGTTAAGGCTAAATGATATAGCACACAGTCTACAATATCTTACAAAGCATGATAATAGATAAGTATGTGAGAATGTTCCTAAAATACCCTCCCTTGCTATTACAGAACTTCCATATTTCACTTAGACATATTCTATGTGGCAAGAGACCATCCAATACCTGGACTAAGTTGGGTCAAGAATTTCAGTCTATATACTAATTCCTTAGAAATGGTAAGGCAGTTCAGCACTTTGAAAATATCTTTCAACATCTTCAAGCCCTAAGGGGAGAAGTTCATCTTCATTTCTATCATTGATCCCTGTATGCGTTGTGTCTTCTTTCTGTTTGCCATCAAAATTTTCTCCTTACAGTTGACTCTCGGCTTTTTGATAGGATGTGCTTAATGGTGTGTGTGTGTGTGTGTGTGTGTGTGTGTGCACGTATGTATATTTATCTTGCTTGGACATCTCTGAGCTTCTGGCACCTGCAAATACATGTTGTTTTTATCATCTTTGAAAAGAATTTCATCATCTTAATTTTTGTTTGTTTCTGCTCCAGTATCTCTCTTTTTATGTTTATTGGACTCTAATTGCATGTAGTTACATATTTGGTTATTGTCCCACAGGCCAAAGATTTTCTTTTCATTTTTGTCTATCCCATTTTTCCTAGGCCTTTTTAAATTTCATGTTTGCTAGTTTCCACCCATCTCTCTTCAAATCTCCTGACCTTTTTTTTCTTCCACCTCCAATTAGCTCATCTGAAAATTTTTATTTCAGATATTATACTTTTCTAAAATAAAATCTCCATTAGTTTATTTTCTCATCTTTCTACTTCTCTGCTGAGATTACTTATGTCTTCATCTGGTACAACATATTTTCTTCATTTCCTTCACTATAGTTGGAATAACATAACTCCTGCCCCCCCAAAAGTATATATCCTTTCCTGGATTCCTCATCTTACTTTGTTACTCAGAAATCTGTCCTCTGATTTCCTAATCATTAAGACTGATTTTATCCTAGTTTCAGACACTGCATGTAGTAATAGATAAGACCTGCCATCAAGAGAAAAAGCTTAGAAACTGAGAAAATCACCCAGATATTTCTCTTCTGCCAAGTTTCAACTCATTTCCAGTTTCTACCAGATATTGGTTGTTTCTAAGATGATTGTTTGCAACAGTTTCATCCCAAATTTATAATGTTGAAGTAAATGATAAATGAGCTAAACTTATCATGCTTTCTTCCTGTGTACATGTCTAACCATAGAGACTATAGGCGAATGCCACCTCCATGGTACTCTGGTAACTTCACACGCATGTATATAAGCAAAGGTTTGAGCGTTGCTTACCTGAGTCTTACCAGAATGCCTTTTGATCCTCCTGGCACACAAGAAGACGGAAGGAGTTTCAAATTAGTTAAGTTGGAGTTTGAATTTGAGTGTGACAGAAAGGAAACTGAGACCACAATGCCTGAGAAAAGACAGTTTGTTACTCACAGGGCCCAGAGGGGGGGCGGTTCATGAAGTGTTGACAAGCTGCTTGATTGACTCAGGGGGGTCCACTAGCAGTGGGTTGCACAGAAGCAGAGCAAGATGACCCTGTGGGCTTTGCTTTATTACAGCCTATGGGTTGAGGTTAGTAGATTTACCATAGAATCAAGCATTCATTAGCTTAAAGCAGACATACACGAGAAGGGAAGGGGACCAGAAGTCAGAAAGTAGCGAGGATGATGCGTTTACATTTGGAACCATTTATAGGTTTGGGGTAAGATGTGTGGGTGCTGGCTGCAGATTTGGGTTTGGACCCTGGGGAGATTATGCCCCAGGGCTGGAAGCTGTTTATTTAGCTTGTTGTTGAGGCAAGTGCTGAGGCAAGTGGCTTAGCCAAAGTAAGACGGATGCCGCGCACAAAACAATTTTGACAGCTATGATGGGAGACCTGCAAGGAGTCCCCTTAATGTCAACTCCCACTTGGCTCTCTTTCTTCCCCAGGAAGGTTGTATTCAAGCACTTTCTCATCACCGCCATGTTCTGATGTGGTTTCGGGCTTTTTGCTTTGCTCCCTCAGATTAGACCTGCAGAATTTAAAATTGCCTGGTTGCAGCCTAGAATTGTCTCGTCAGCAAAGTGCTATTCCACAACTTGTGTTTTAGCTACCCACCTCCTTTTGTTTCAGTGTTGTCCTCTTTGATGTGTGAGACAAAAATCATAAGGAGCTGGTTGAGCTTAAACTTCTTTTTACTGTTTATGCAAAAATTGTCCTTTGTATCTTTACTGGTCAAATCAGTCAGGCCTTGGTATTGTCCTTGCCTTCATTATATGAGTGCTTATTAATATTAAAAGTACTATTTTAAGGTGAAGATCAAGTGCAAATAAATCTATAACTCCCTTTATCTTGCACACTTCATGCTAATTACTGCTGATTTAAATAGTAATCCATAGGTATTTGTTCCATCACACACACTCAAAAAATCCTGTTCAATGGAGGGAGTTAGGAAACTCTGATTCTTACAGTAGCTTCTTCTCAATTAAATATGCAACTTATCTAGTTTTCAAAATCAGAATTTATCTGCAATTGGGTAGTTTTATCACCTAGCCTTATGATTCTAACTAGATGCAGATATGAAAAATTCACTGTGCACATCTTCATGCTACTCAAATTGAATAATTTGTAGAAATTACTTTGCAATTTATAAAAATGAAACTAGGAAACCCATAGGTAGCAAAGTCCCACATGTAAGATTTGAATTTTATAATTTTAAAAATATTTATCAGAAACTGAAGTCATACAGGAAAAGAGGAAGATGATAATGCTTGCTATATATGTATAGAGAAATCACTTGAAATGGCTTTGGTATTGAATAATCTTTCCAAAGTAGCCTTATGGAATAAGCAAAAATATTGAATGCTTAAATATTTTAATTCTTTCATCTCATGCTGTTTATCTCATAATTATTTTTATAGTAAGAACACATTGTGTTTCTTATGATTTCAAAGTAATAGTTTTTAATCTATGGCAATTCACTTTAAAGTTATGAAAATTAGTTTATTTTCTTCTGCTGCCACAGAAGAATATACCATAGTTTAAATTACTGAATTTATATGACTATAAAATTTGAAGATATATTTATACTAAATTAATTGAGAATATAAAGAAAGGAAATAAACAGGGACCTATTTTGAAGGATTATGCAGCGTTGAAGGAAAAAAAAGTTACCAGCACCAAATTGAGCAGGCATACATGCTCAAATCATGTTAGAATTTGACAAAAAATAATTTAGGAGGTTTTCATAGGAGGCAGAATGTTTGGGATGCAAGACCTGAGTTAAAAACTGAGACTCCTAACAAGAGGAATACAATTTCCTCTAAACCTGGAAACAAGGGAAATCGAATGTGAATGAATGCAGACAATCTTCATGAAGGGGAAATTTGAGTACAAATAGTTGAATTCATGCGTAAGGATGAATATGTTGTCAGCAGCCCTGTATGGAAGAAATATAATCAGAATTACATATGCCTTTATCAGCCTACATGTTAGTATTTTTATGTTCACACAAAAAAATCAGGAAAGAATTCACATTTAGATTTCTTTGGCCATCATGGGGAGACAAACAAAACCAACTAGGAACATTAGGGAAGAAATCTTTTCAACAAACCAAATACAGTGGTAACTTAATAAAAATAATTTTCCCTCAGGTAAAAGAAAACAAACTATCTCTACTTGTCTTCACTGAAGATTTTAAAACGTTCTCTAGCAAACTCAAATTTAAACTAATTTCCTTTCATTTAAAATTTCTAGAATACAAAACTTTCACTTCTTCAGAATGAATTTTCTTTTAAGCTTCTAACTCATTTTATTGAAATACATGCAATTATATGTTTACATGTTTCACTCATTTCTGTATACATATAAATATATTAATATAATTTTAGATATAATTTATTCTGCTTTTATATAGTTAATTTATATCACATACTTGTAATTATTGAAGGGATTTTGCTCCTTTAGCATTCTACCACTTTCAACCTTTACCAGCCTGCCAACTTTTTTATTGTCAACAAATATTTTTCTTTTAAATAGATCTTTTAGCTTTACAAAGGAGTTGCATGTCCTAACTTAGTGAAACATCTAAGATTATGTTGCTAAAATATATCCCCATAGCCTTTATTTACATCAAATTCATTTATGGAACTTTGAAATTATATCATGCACAGGATGATGCAGAATCTGTTGCATCTGGAAATTTCAAAGGACAAAATAAGCTTTGTGTTATATTTCTTTGAGTTACATTCCCACCAATTATTTTTAATTATAATAGAAAATCAACCCCAATTTTACGCTGAATAGCATGTTGCGTTCCAATGAAGAATATAAAGTTTTTCTTTCAAGAGTATGAGAAAACTAGAAATAGGGATTACAAACAGTTTATGATGTAGATGATTATTATTTTACCAACATATAAAAATATCTGACTGAAATACTTTGCCTATTAAAAATCCTTCTTCTAAATCAAATAACAACTACTTTCTTCTAATTTATGTCAGTGCAATTTCTTAGTGATCTTTGTGAATTTGAAGACAAAATGGAATTTGAATTCATTCCGTGGAAGGAGAAATATAGCTATAATTACACTGGAAAAAAAAAACATAGACAAACATCACTCTCTAAAGAATTTCACGAAAATAGTAGGCTTAGTGACAGGTTTAAATTCTCCTTATACAACATTAAATATAAGAAATGAGCTTTAAAATTAGAAGAACATGAGGGCGCAAGGGTCCTTCCGTGGGAGAATTCTCACCTGTCATGACGGCGAACCGGGTTCAATCGACCCTTGCACTCCCCCCCACCCCCAAAAAATTTCCAACCAATGATGCGGCAATAATGGAATAGTCACATGGAAGAAGAATGAAATATGACTCTCACCATACAAAAAAAATAGAAGAAAATGATTAAAGTCTATAAAATATTTTGAAGCCATCATCCAGGTCGCTGTACATATAGTTCTTGACTCAGAGGACAATATAAAATGAAGATATTTATTGTATACTACATTTTTTTACCACACTTCTTTTCAAATTGGTGGTAAAACAAACAAAAACAAATTTCTCTTTAAATCTTGTGTAATTTCAGGTTCCTTACCAGTTGAACAAATATATCTGTGCCTACTTGCCAAAAATTCTTTTAGCAAGACCTAAGTCCTTTTGCATAAAAATTATGGGTAAAATGAGTCAGATCAAAATATCTCCTTGCTGGAACTTACAAAAATTCAGGTAAAATGCACTAGAAAAAGACAGTGAGAAAGTAGAAGCATCAGTTATCTTTAGTGATGTGAATGAAACTAATGTATGTATAACAGACAGATTTCAAATTTTTGCTGAACATGAATTACATTTAAATTTTGCTCAAAAGATTAATATATTCATTGTTCAAAAATGTGTCTGATTCAATGGAGTGGATGTTTTATGATTGTTTTTTATTGTATATATACACCGCATAGCCTAATTCGTTATGGGAGTGATCATTTCAATGCACTATGTATTTTTAATTTTTTTTAATTGACAAGCCAAAACAACATACAAACATGAGCATTCTTAGCATACAAACATTCCATACATGGTGTACAATCAGTGGCCCATGATATCATCACATATTAGAATATTCATCATCATGATCATTTTGTATAACATATGCATCACTCCAGAAAAAGAAATAAAAAGAAAGCACTCACACATACCATACCCCTTACCCCTCCCTCTCATTGACCACTAGTATTTCCATGTACTCAATAGATTTTAACCTTTTTTCTCCCTATTTTTTCTATACCCCTTACCACTCCCTTTCATTGATCACTAGTATTTCAATCTACTCAATTTGTTTTAACATTTGTTCTCCCTATTCTTTATTTATTTTTAATCCATATTTTTTACTCATCTGTCCATGCCATAAACAAAAGGAGCATCAAATACAAGGTTTTGACTATCACATAGTCACATTGTGAAAGCTATACCATTATACATTCATCTTCAAGAAATATGTAGATTTTCTTGAAGAAATATGTTTACTGAAATACAGCTCTACAGTTTCAAGCATTTCCCTCTAGCCTCTCTAATACATGTTAAACGACAAAGGGGATATCTATATAATGCGTAAGAATAACCTGCAGGATAATCTCTCCACTGTATTTGAAATCTCTCAGCTACTGACACTTTATTTTGTCTCATTTCTCTCTTCCCCCATTTGGTCGAGAAGGTTTTCTCAATCCCTTGACGCTGAGTCCCAGCCCATTCTAGGATTTCTGTCCCATGTTTCCAGGGAGGTTCACACCCCTGGGAGTCTTGTCCCATGTAAAGAGGGGGAGAGCAGTGAGTTTGCTTGCCATGTTGACTGAGAGAAAGAAAGGCTACGTCTGAATATCAAAAGAGGTTCTCTGGAGGTGACATTTAGGCCTAATTTTAAGTAGGCTTAGCCTGTTCTTTGCATGGATAAGTTTCACATGAACAAACTCCAAGATTGAGGGCTCAGCTTACTGATTTGGTTGTCCCCACAGCCTGCGAGGGTAACAGGAGTTCTCCAAATGGGGAAGTTGAATTTTCCCCCTTTCTCGCCATTTCCCCAAGGGGACTTTGCAAATACTTCTTTATTCACTTTCAAATCACTCTGGGGTTTATCAGGGCATTACACTAACCTGGACAAACCTACAAAATCTCATGCGCTATTCAAGGTTCCTTGTACTTATGGTGTTCAATTAACCTGTCCATACAAGTTATATTAGGAAATGCACTAGTCAAAATATAAATTTTGTACTAAATAAACATTTTTTTCAATACACCATATTTTTTTAGTGTGAAATGCATTATTCCAAAAAAGATATGCTTTAAAATGTCAATTATTATGCAACAGCTAACTCCATTGTATTTATAGGTACTATATTTTAAGGACTTTAAGAGATTCTATTAAATACCTGAGCAGCAAAATCCCTGAACCTTTATACAGGAGGTTACAATAAAGATATTTTATAAATTAGAAAATATTTCTAATTTAAACTAAGAAAAGTACACTATTCTATTGTCAATAAATTCTTGGTCAGCACAAGAAAGGTTAGGTTATATAGCAGAGTTGCAGCCACTGTGTGACATTTCTACTATAAGTAATAGTGATATCAACATCTTTTTATTTTCCATCTGGTTCAACTCTGCATCCCCAGAGATAAAATTTCAATTTTGTTTGAATTAGAGAGGAAATATTTTTCATGATGACTAACCCGATTTACTGCTTTGAGACAAAAATATCTTTATCAAATTTATGTCATATAATATATCACAATTATAAACCCTGAGGAATGAGTTTCTAAGTGTTCATTATTTCCTAATAATACGAATAATGTTTGAAGTTTCCATTAGCTCTTATAGACCAATAAAACACTGAATAACTGTCCATAATATTAATCAATCAATTAGCCGAGAACACTTGGAATGATGAGTGAAGTATAATGCTGATGTACTGTAGCAAATGATATCCTCATGTCTGAATTTATTAAAAATCTCCAACTAGAAAACCCTATAAAATCTGCTTTTAAAGCAATAGACATTTTAAATAAATTAATGAACATATTAACAATTATGTGGACAAGTGAATATATTAAAGTCTGTGCAGATTTAGAAAGTAATGAAGATTAAGTTCTCTGGAATTTCAGAATCCACAGCATGATGGAGAAAACCAATATGTTCAAAAATCCATAAGGATGAAAAGACATGGAAGGTTGGGAAAATCTAAGCTGTCTAATGGAATAAAATTTGTTGAACCATAGACAAAGAATTCTGTGGCACTTCATGACAAAGTGCATTTTTGCTGCACTAGAACTCCAGGATATATGAACGCTATGTGAAAGGGGTCAACTGAAATCAGATCTTAGAGTTATGGACTATTTCTTATTCATTTTTCTACTGCTAACATTCAAAAAAATAACTGGCACAAATTACAGAGAGTAATATTTTGGATGTAGTATATAATTGATCACTAACAGAGTTCTGCGATATGCCATTATAGGCAGGGAAAATGAAATATAAGAAAATGTCTAGACTATGAAGGGTATTACATATTTATTATCTTGGTTCTGAAAAGCTGCTGAATAATTTCAAGCAGTACTCAAAGAATTCAAGGGCAAAGATAATTGTGGTAAAGTGAATGGAACTGAGGGGAAAAAAGAGCAGTTATCCAGGATGCTGAAGAAAAATATTGCATTAGCAGAGAGAATGGAGAGGCCAGAATCAACTGCAGAGATATTTAGAAATTGAATTTTCAGGAGTTGGTGAATAGTTTATTGTGGGGTTGAGGGAGAAGGAGAACCAATAATGAATTTCAGATGACTGACAAGTTCCTTTATTGAATAATTTTCCTCTTAAAAATTGGAGATGTGTTCAATTATATACAATTTTCTAATACTAAACTAGTCATCTATTCCTGAAATAAACCCCATCTGTTAATGATCTGTTAATAACCCCATCTTATTTGTTACATATTTTGTATATGTTAAACTAGTATTTTGTTTAAGGTATTTATACTCACACTTATCATTTAATAGATTATATATTTTATTTATAGTTTTGTAATGAGTTTTTGAGATTCTCATATATGAATAAAGGATCATGTGCCATTTTCCCATTTCTTTGAGATATGTGTTATCTGTTTTGTATTTTTTAAACTAGCTTGCAAATAAGTTATCATGAGCCTGCAGTTTTCTATTTGGGCACATTTTAAACTTGAGTTTTAATCTGTATTTATTACAGTAGTGCCATTTCTGATTCTTCTTGGAAATTTAGCCAGTTTTAGTTCTTTTAAATTTATTGCTTGAATGTGTTCATACGTTACTATTATTTTCTGTAGTACTTATAGTTATGATTACTTTATGATTCTTGGCTGTTTTTTTTTCCCTGACTAATTTTGCAAAACATTTGTCTATTTTGCTAGCATTTTCAAAGTACTATCTTATAATTTTGAATCACTTATACTCTTTTTCAACAATTTTCTTCATATTTTATCATCACTTTCTATTATATTTTGTAGACTTATCCTGCTGCCATTCATTTAGTTCTTTAAGATGAATGCTTTGTTAATTAACTCTAAATCTTTCTTCTATTGTGATATAAAATTGGAATGCTATACCCCTCTGAGTATTATTTTAGATATAATGCCTAAGTTTTAATAAACTTATTTTGAAGTTCTAACTATTTTCCCATATCAAATATGGGTTGCTTACAAATGTGTTTTTAAATTTACAAACATCTTTTACTAATGATCTTTATTTTTATTGATTCCTAATATAATTATATTGCTGTCAATGCATGAGGTCTCCATTTTACAATCCTTTCTAAAGTGTAGGTTGCCTCAATAATCTAACACATAGTCCAGGTTTTCATAGGTTTTATGTGTATATGTAGAAAGTTAATCTGTTAATTTTCAGTTAGAATAGTCTTTTTTGAATTGATCAGGTCACAATTCATAATTGTGCCCCTTAAATATTTTATAACGTCATGGATTTTTTAAACTATTTGGTGTTATGGTAAGCATATTTAAACCCCCTACTGTAGTTCCTTTTATTTTTCTAAATTTTACTCACTTTCATTTAAGAATGAATTTGAGACAAAGACTAGTTTAAAATAATTTTTATTTTAATAAATAATTTAAAAAATAAAAAATCTTCACACACAAACAGTTCACACATGAGGTACATTCAATGGATTCACAATATCATCACATAGTTTTGTATTTATCACCATGATTACTTTTAGAACATTTCCATCACTCCAGAGACAGAAAGGAAAAAGAAAAAGGAAAAAATAGAAAACTAATCCATCCATATGCCTTACCCTTCCCTCTTATTGACCACCAGTATTCCAATGTACCCAGTTTTTACTCTTTATCCCTGCTACTATTTATTTATTTTTATCCTTATGTTTTTACTCATGTGTCCATACCCTGGATGACAGAACATCAGACACAAGGTTTTCACAGCCACACAGTCACATTGTAAAAGCTATATATTTATATACTAGTCTTCAAGAATCAAGGCTGCTGGAACACAGCTCAACAGATTTAGGTGCTTCCCTCCAGCCACTCCAATACACGATAAGCCAAATAGGGATATCTATCTATCTATCTATCTATCTATCTATCTATCTATCTATCTATCTATCTATCTATCTCTATCAAATGCATAAGAATAACCTCCAGGATAACTCCTCAACTCTACTTGAAATCTCTCAGCCACTGAAACTTTATTTTGTTGCACTTTTCTCTTTCCCTTTTTGGTCAAGATTTTCTGAATTCCATGATGCCAGGTCCTGGCTCATCCCTGGAGTTCGGTCCAACATTCTCAGGGAGATTTAAACCCCTAGGAGTCATGTCCCACGTGGGGGAGCCATGAGTTCACCTGCCTAGTCGGCTTAGAGAGAGAGGCTGCATCTGAGCAACAAAAGAGGTTCCCTGGGGGTGACTATAGGCATAATTAAAAGTAGGCTTAGCTTCTCCTTTGCAGGAATAAGTTTCATAGGGGAAAACCCCAAGATCAAAAGCTTATTAAATTGGTTGTCCCCATTGCTTGCGAAAATATCAGAAATTCCTGAAATGGGGAAGCTGAATATTTATTCCTTTCTCTCCAGTCCCCTAAGGGGACTTTGCAAATACTTTTTTATTACCTGCCCAAATTACTCTGGGATATATTGGGGCATTACTCAAACCTGTACAAACCAACAAGATCTCATGCCTTATTCAGAATTTCATCTTTTACATTAATTTTGAAATCTTCTGTATTTGAATTTTTTCTAGCGTTGTGTTTTGGATTTTCTGTGTATCCCATGTGCTTAAGTTTCCTCACTGCTAAAGCAATTATTATGCAATGGATTGGCTTAACCAGTGGATATTTTCTGACTCACACTCTTGAGATGAGGATAAATCCAAATAAAGGCATCACCAAGGTGATTCCATCTTTCTTCCTGAAGACAGGCAACCTGGGCTGGCCCCTTGTGATCCCCAATCCTGGGCTTCTCTGACACAAGGTAATTCATAAGGCAGCCAGCCTCTCCTGACCTCTTCTTTCTCTTCTGGGTTCAACTGACTTTACATTTCTGACTACTCCTCGTGTAGCTGTCTCAAAAACAGACATTACTATACTGTCACTTTTTATGTTTACTCACATATTTACCAATAGCATCAGTTATTCTGTTTTGCAACACAAATTCTCCATCTTGAATCATTTTCTTCTTCTTGTTCAGCTTTTTCCATACATTAGTGAAAGACATTGGCAAAATGTCTCAGGTTTGTTTTCTATAATTATGTGCCTTTTATCAAAGGCACTTGCAATAAAAATTTCACTGAGTTTTGACATATACTTTTGCATTCATCTCTCTAACATGCTTTGTTTTTCTCCCTCTTTGATACTGTGATATCTTGATTTATTTTTCCACTTGCCTCTTTCTTCCTTTTCCTTTTCCTCCTCTTCCTCGCCTGTCTTCTCGTTCGACATATTTCGAACAATGCATATTATATTATCTCAGCATTTAATTTTTGCATATTGTCTAATTCCTAATCTATACTCACCTTTTTGAACTCAAATTATATGTATTTTGTTGTTTATTTAACACTTTGTGTCTTTTAACTTTTCATATTTATTTTCCTTTCATTTTTCTCTCTATACAGCATTTAAATCTCTTTGGATCTGTTTTCTCATATATCTCCTCTCAGTTCACCGGTGTTTAATGCTCATACACATTTTTACAATGTTTGCTTTTCAAGAGCACCTGGGGAGTATAAATGCCACATAGTTGTGTGAGGATTAAATTGTGGTTAAAAATTCTCAGGGATTTTTTTTTTCTTTTTCACACAATGCTAACATTAAAACAAACAAATTTTCCTGTTCTTCCTTCTATGAGACAGGTTCATTTCTCATTCAGACCCAAAGTGAAACGTGGCCGAGTCTTGAGTTGAGAACTCATGGTAAATCCCATTGTAGGTACATACAGCTTTATTTTCTGGCTGTAGAGATTCATGTAGATTATGAAATGGGAAAGATCCTGAATAAAGCATTATGTTGATAAGTTAGAGTTTGTGTCAATTTATCTCCTATGATACATCCTCTCACTTCTTTTGGTTTGGGTTTCTTTATATTAGTTAAAGTAAGAACTTTTGGTTCTTCCTGGCAAGTTCAGCAGTGAATCCAGTCCATTTTTAACCAATAAATTTTAATTATTTTCTTTACATGGGATATTCAGAATATTTAGTCAAAATTCCTGCCAGAAATGGAAGGTCATGTATTAAAAAAAAAAAATTGAGACATGTAAAGCTACATATTTAGTGTTCAAATGACAAATAAATAGCTGTATATGTTGCTAATTACTTGATAGAAAAATTAATATAACCGCTAATGTTTCTCCAGTTTGTTTTATAAAATATGCAACTTGAAAAATATTGAAACTTCAGTTACCTGGAAAATTCAGTTAAACCTTAGCTATCTTTCAAACAGTTGCATACAATTTGAAAATAAGTAAAATTCAATAAAAAGTTTAGCAAGTTGAGCTTAAAGTTTGCTTTATGATGTTAATGACCTGATTTTTGTAGCAAGTTTAAAGCAGAGTTTTAGCATTGCACAGTTTCGAAGTTACAAATATTTCATAAAAATTGTGAAATAGCATTTGTAATAAATAGGTTTCAAAAAAATAAAAAACAGCAAAAAGATCCTGATAATCTTTGAAAAATTTCACTGGACATATGATATAAGGATCAGCTATGTTACTGATTGGATACTACATTTGTGTCAATAATGATGAACATATGTTCTCAATCCTTTAAGGAATATTTTTAAATGAAAATTGCTCAATAGTCTTTAATTTGTTTTTCATTTAATCTAGTAAAACTTGTATAAATTTTTTGGTTTAATACTTAAGATGCTATTAATTCATTTTCATTCAGTGTAAGAAACAGCAAACTTTTTTGTGAAGATGCAGATAATAAATATCTTAGGCTTTGCACGCCATATGTTTTCTGTTGCATCTACTGAAATCAGCTCCTGTGGTGCAAAACAGCCTTACCAATACATAAAACAATGATGTGGCTGTATTCCAATTAAAATTATATTGGTGCTGAATTTTGAATTTCATATGACTTTCTCTTGTCACAAAATATTTTTTTCTTTGGATTTATTTGAACCATTAAAAACAGATTTTCAAAGAAAATATTCATTGAAAGTTCTCAGTGTTTTATGGCAACCATATATATCACAGACTACTTATTGTATAAGATTTACATTGCTAAAATTTGACCCCATTTTGAAAAAAAAATTCCATGGTTACAAACCCAAATCCCAAAAGATTTTAGTTTTTAATTACTTAGGTATTTTCATTTAAGGAGAGAAGCGTAACTAAATTTAATTTACATAATGCAGGTACTGGGCTATTGGTTATTTATCAAAAAGAAAAATATGTTATCTAAAGATGCAGTAAGAATTACAAAACCAAAAACTAGAGTTAGTTTGGTTTAAATTTAGTCTCATATGTATTACTTTATGTGATTTCTTTATTGAAACACATTCTGAAAAACTAGAGAATCCAAATATATTCACATTCCAAACATCAGAGGAAACATTATTAAAACTGACTTTTTTCTGTTCTTTTTTGGAAATATATACTTAAAATTTTCTGATAATCAATAAATGGTCAAAAAGCAGGAGAAATTGAAATATAAAGTAAAGGTAAACAAAATATCCTAGGGAATCTAATATTGAAGCATATTAAAAAGCATATGACAAAATTGCAATTGCTGTGATTAGACAAATAGCATGACATTTTAATATGCAAATTGAACTTTTAAATATAAATTTATTTATAAAGAATAGAAAATATACTAACCATATGTCACTTTAAAAATGATGCACGCTCTATTTTAATAAGGCATAATACATAATTAGAGAGTAAATACAGAATCATAAAAATGGATTAGAGAGATTGTATCCTTCATTAGCAATTCTCAATACCACAATAATACAGAGGAGTTACTTTTAAGTAGTATGCATATTCAATTGTTGTAAGGAATAGCACAGGTTTTTTCTTCGTATTCTGACAGATTCTATATAATTAAAAATCTTAAATATCACAGAGGCTGTAGGGAAGTCACAGACCCCTCTTATGGGGCCATGCTCTAGACCTTACCTACTCCCTCCTCCTTCTCTGGGGAGGTCAGGAATACACGTAGATGGCATTCTCTGGCCTGCTGCTATCTCCATCTCCTTTTCTATTGCGTGCCATTCACAGTACAGGGGAGATGTTAAGTCTAATGAAAAAGCCTGGCCATACCTTCAACCCAAAACTGGGAACAAGCGCTCTAGATGCTTATTAGAACAGAATTCTCAGTGACTGGGACTCCTTCCCGCTGGGTGGATAAACACCACGCTCAAACAGTATGGATTTCTGTTTTCTGTCTGGCATGAAGTGGCTTGTACAGACCTGTTCTCTACCAAGCCCAACAAGAGCAGTTTTCCGCCACCCTGGGAGACTGGCCACGCCTGGAGTCTTCCGTTCTCTTTTGAACTTTTTGTGCTGTGTAAGCAACAAACAGATTCTCTGCCTCTTCTGGACTCTTTATATGTTGCAAGTAATAAAGAGGCTATTTTCTGAAAAAGTTGCTGTTTCCCCCTGAACCTGTGTTCCCATGATATACCATTACAGCAATGCACTTGAGAAAATCCTAATTTTTACATGACTAACATAAGATTAGGAGAGTAAATATTTGCAGTTTTATATGCATATGTCTGATTAGTGAAATACTAAATTTGCAGGTACTTAATAAATAAATATTGGATATAAGATTTGACATATGTGTGTGGGAGGATGGTATTTTCTGTCCTTAGCTATGATGGGCAGAGAGTACTTAGCAAAGAAACTGATAACATGCAAATTAACCTCTGAAAAGGCAGTAGGTTGTTTTCATTTGTTCTGTGCATGTCCCCTAGAGAATATTAGCATCCACTATTTCACTCACACTGTGACCAAGAGTGGGTCTCGGGTTTTGGAAGTAGTGAGTGAGTTTTTGTGAAATTTTCCAGAAGGGGACAAGAAATTTTCAAAGAGCGAGGGAAAAATCTCTTTATCTAATAATACTCATTTCATAAAAGGCCAGAAACAACTCACTTAGTGCACATAATGAAGTAGATATACTTTTGAAATTTTCAAAGAAGGGTGAGGGAAAAGTCTCTTTATTTAATAATACTCATTTCATAAATGCCCAGAAACAGCTCAGTGTACATAATGAAGTAGATAAACTTCTTTTAATCACACTTGTTAGAAGCAAGAAAATATTCAATAGATTAAATACTTCACAGTTTACATTTTAAGGTAAGGGCTAACTTTGTGTGTGTGTATTAAGGTTCTCTAGAGAAACAGAATCAACAGGGAACACTGGCAAATATAAAATTTATAAAAGTGTCTCACGTGACCGCGGGAACCAGAGTCCAAAATCCGCAGGGCAGGCTGTGAAGCCCATGATTCTGATGGAGGGTCTGGACGAACTCCACAGGAGAGGCTCACTGGCCGAAGCAGGAAGAGAGCCTGTCTCTTCTGAACCCTTCTTATAAGGCTTTCAGTGATTAGATTAAGCATCACTCATTGCAGAAGACACGCCCCTTTGGTTAATTACAAATGGAACTAGCTGTGGATGCAGCTGACATGATCATGATTTAATTCTATGAAATGCCCTCACTGCAGCAGACAGGCCAGCACTTGCCCAACCACCACTTGGCCAAGCTGACACATGAACCTGACAATGACAGTGTGTGTGTGTGTGTGCACGTGTGTAATCATATGACAGCTAAAGCTACAAATGCCGGTTAGTGCGGGTATGATTTATCAGTGACCTAAAAACTTTAGAAAATATGCTGTCAGCATTCATTTTGTTTTCTGGA
The DNA here is from genome assembly GCA_004026745.1 of Myrmecophaga tridactyla. NCBI lineage: Eukaryota > Metazoa > Chordata > Mammalia > Pilosa > Myrmecophagidae > Myrmecophaga > Myrmecophaga tridactyla. The sequence continues at coordinate 21,656 of PVIY010041240.1, forward strand.
ATGGTGAGTAACTGTAGGCAATGTTCCAAAGACTACAGGCTGTACCTCAATTCACCCAATATTACATTCTGGAAAATTCAGTGTATATTTAAACAATGCAGAAATATGTTACATTTGTATGTAAAATGTAGTTAGA
>PVIY010041241.1:0-21780 GCA_004026745.1 Myrmecophaga tridactyla
CTGTGTTTCAGTTGTTCAAATCAGCTATACAGATAGGCTGAATTACATTATGCAGTACAGAAAATTTCAGTTTGAGATCAAATAAACCTTTCTTCCATTGGTCTCAAAGAGTATATGTGGTTCTAAAATATAGACACTGTCTTCCTTACCCCTACGTTCTAAATTACTTTAACTCCTACCTGTTCGGCTGCGTTCTTATCTCTAAACATCAGGTTATATATAAAACAGCCTCTCAAAATCCAGAAATAATAATCCCCACTCTGGACTTAATGTATCTGCTCTAAAAGCTTGAAATCTAGGCCTCTGTTTTAAAATTTCCCTTTTAACAACATTTAATTGTATTGAAAATGTGCTACCATCTCCACCATCCATTAACCAAACTTTTCCTTCACTCCAAACAGGAATTCTTTGCCAACACCCCATTCCTGATCCCCATGTTGACCCCTGGTAACCTGTTTATTAGTTTCTGAATCAGAATTTACTTATTCAAATTACTTGCTATCAATGAAATCATAAAGGACATTTGTCCTTTTGTTTCCGGCTCAAAATGACACCTTCAAGGTTCATCCATGTTTTCGCACGTGTTGGACTTCATTCCTTTTTTTATGGCTGAACAACATTCCTCGTGTTTTGGGTATATCTCTTTTAATCAGCACCTAGCAAGATGATGGATGTTATCTAGAAATGTATTGTCTGTCAGAATTTATTTTTAAACTCTTAAAGTTGCCTATTTACATTTATTATAACTATCAATTTACTCATTCCTGTTACTATTAGCTTACCCTTGTATTATTCTTCACTTTTTTGATATCTTTTAAATACTTATTAAATTTGTATATGTATGTTTATATATTAAAATTATAAATTAACATATTCTTACATTTAATAGTCTCACTTCCCCATCTCCTCTTCTAAGTGCCATGTGCAAAGTTTTGATGTTACTCAGTTACAAAGTTTATGATACTGTTTATGTATGATATGGTTTTTATCATGCTTTCATAATGAAATGACAGTTTGAAATGGTTGCTTTAGACAAATGTCTTGTGAGTTTGAAACAAGAAATCAGCTAGCTCTGGAGAATTATGGAAAACCAGAACCCAGCAGAGGCATATCTCAGAGATATTACAAGTTTGGTTCTTTATTGCCACTGCAATAAAGTGGACATAGTAATAAAGTAATTCAAAAGACTTGTTTAGTTTCTGACTGCACATTGAAGTTATGGTTATACAATACTGAAGTGTGTTAGTGTATAATATATGTCTTAAAAAAACAAAGTGCATACTTTAATTTGAAATACTTTATTGCTATAAAACGGTAATCATCATCTGAGCCTTCAGTGAGTCATAATCTTTCTGCTGGTGAAGGGTCTTTCTAATGTTAATAGTTGTTGCTTAAGAAGGGTAGTAGTTGCTGAAGGTTGGGGTGGCTGTGGAAATTTCTTAAAATAAGACATCAGTGAAGTTTGTCATATTGATTGACTCTTCCTTTCATGAAAGATATTGTTAGATAGCATTTTACCCGCAGTAGAACTTCTTTCAAAACTGGAGTTGATCCTCTCAAACCTTGCTGCTCCTTTATCAATTAAGTTTACATAATATTCTAAATATTTTCTTGTCATCTCAACAATGTTAGCAGCATCTTTTCCAGGAATGAATTCCACTCCAAGAAACCACTTTCTTTGCTCATGCATAAGAAGCAGCTTTTCATCCATTAAAGTTTTATCATGAGGTTTTAGCAATTCAGTCACATCCTCAGGCTCCACTTATAATTTTAGTTCTCTTGGTATTTCTCCCATGTCTGCAGTTACTTTCTCCCTTGAAGTACTGAAGCCCTCAAAGTCATCCATGAAGGTTAGAAACAACTTCCTTCAAACCCCTGTTTATGTTTATATTTTTACTTCTGCCCGTGAATCACAGATGTTCTTTTTTTTTTTTCAAAGAGAGAAGTTTATTACTGTGTACCTAATAGGAGAGCAGATAGCCTAGTTCCCCAAAACCTATCTCCCCAAACTGTAATAATTTATATAGTTTTATTAGAGGAAAGATGGGCAGCATTTAGGATAATGAGCACAGTGGCCCAAGATGATGTAATTAGAGGTGATCTAATTATTGAGCATGTGCAGATTGATGACATGCTTAGTCACAGAACACATATAAGAAAATGGCAGATGAGGTATAGTTGACTTGTAAGTTAAAGTCTAAGCTACTGTGCATGTCCAGTGGGCTCATTTTGCTTAGATCCTGTCTTGGTCATCAAGATAACTTTGGATTGGGGTAGGTTAGTTCTGGGTGGAACCAAGACCCATTAGGATCTGTCTTTAGTGATTACAAGACTCTAAATTTGAAAAACTGTATAACTGGGTACAAATGAAGGTTATTCACAAGGTTTTTACAATCACAGGGGCAGAAGATAAGGGCTATGCAATCATTATCATAGATCAAGGCAGCTGGATTACAATTTAGAGATTTCAGGAATTTCCCTCTGTCTGTTCCAATATACTAGAAAGCAAAAAGGAGTATCTATATAATGATTCAGTTATTCAAAATCATCCCTTAAATCCTGATTTCTCGGTTACAATTCCTCTCTCTCTCATTTGGTAATTATCTCTCAATCTTGAGGGAAATCTGGGTGGTGACTAACTGCTTCAAGGCTGAAAAGAGGCTTTGTCATTAAGGGGCAAAGGGATGAAACAACGAAACCAGCTCTACTCAGAGAATCCAGTATCTCTGGGTTTCAGAGTTTCTCTGGCATTGGAATAACCTGGAGGTTTCAGGTATCTGAAAATCAAATTTAATAAGTAAAATTTTATAGAGTGCAGGATATCTTTCAGGGTTTCCAGGAACACTGTTGGTTGGGGTTTGCCATATTGTGGCAGTTTGCAATGTCCTGCTAAAACTTGCATAAGAGTAAACTCCAGAAAGACTTGATTTGGAATCTCTTAGCCATTCAAACTGTATTTCTTTCCCCCTTTTGGTCAACTAGTCCATGATGCCAGGGCCAGGCTCATCCTTGGAACTTATGTCCCCCAATGGCAAGGCTAGTTATGTCCCATGAGGCTAGGATCAGTTATGTTTCATGCTGTCAGGGCCAGGCTTACATCCCTGGAAATTATATCCCACATGGGAGGGAAACTCAGAGTTTGGCTTAGAGAGAAACCGTATTTGAGAAACAGCAGAGATTTTCTGGGGATGACTCTTAGGCACTAATCATAAGTAGGTTCAGTTTATTATTACAGAAATAAGTTTCATAAGGGCAAGCCTCAAACTTGAGGCCTTAACTTATTAAATTTGGGAGCCCCTCTTAAGAAAATGTCAGGATTCCCTAGGTGGGGAAGCTTAATAGTTCAATTCCCCCCCACACACACACCAAGGGACTTTGCAAACCTTTTTTATTTTTTTCAAGTTTTCTGGCCCAAATACTCTGAAATGCATCATCGTATAACATTAACTTGTACAGAATATTAAGATTTTGTTTTGTTCCTTCTTCCAGGTTCCATATCAAATTAAGCTGAATTAGGTTAATTGACTAGACAGATTAAATTAGATACTATAAATTTTGGACAAAGTAAACATTTTTCTTTTTATCTCACACAAAAGTTAAAGCTTTAAAATACAGGCAATATTATTCTTTACCTTGTATATTGATCTACGTTAGCTTTAACCAGATCAGTTTCATCATATCTTTAATCAGAGTTTGACCATTTTCAGTTTGGGGTTTTTTTTTTTTTTTAAACGGTTGCTGTATGGACTCATGCTGACTTTCAGAGCTAGAGAACTAAATCTGAGGCTCAGGTGTCATACAGATAGCAGATAGGAACTGCTAGGTTATATAACGAACAAAGCATTTCAGAATGTAAAGATAGCATTTAAAGCTTACACTCTGAACTTTACTTTTTATAAGCATTTTTAAATGAAGCTACTTTCAGAAATAAAAACACTGGACAGTTATTTTATATTAAGAAATCATCGCAGAGGTTTTATTCTGATTTACTTTTACACATTTGCCAGAGTTATGTTAATTAACAGATAAAATAATATATTTATTTTCCTGCCTTTCTTCTAAAGTCTTTCCTTGTTACAGATGGAGCTCTGACCTATAGCTGACCACATATACTTTTAGAGAAATATTAGAGCAAAGCAGTGCAGCTGACAATTTGGCTGTTTCTATCATCTGTAGTCTTATAAGAATAACTCAAACCATGACTAACACCATACCATTGCTCAATGTCAATCAGCATATAATATGGATAATGAGAACATTGTCAGGTTTTTAGGAATTTTATACAATCTCTAAATATATGAATAATATTTTACCTATACAAATGTAACCAGTAACAGGATAGAAAATCTCTTTTAACCACTGTAATATTTCCCAAACACCTCCTATGCAATAGGTTAAACTATTTCAACAACTTACTTACACAAGGTGAAAGAACAAATTATTTGTAATAGTTCTTTACTAATAAGTTTTTTCCTTAACAGTGAGAAGACTTGTCTTCTCAAATAAAGGAGGAGGCAGTCAAGGATATTACCAAGGGTATTATTCTGATATAAGGTCTTTGTTTTGTAGACAGAGTATTCAGATGATTAAGAAAAACTTTTTTTTTCTTAACTTTACATTCAGAGCAGACTAACAATCAGTGTTATTTTAACAGGGAGAAAACTAAACTTTAGTTTTCTATGAATGCCTGGCTTAACACAAAACCTTTCTTCTTTTGAAGTACATGATAAACAAGCAAGATCCGCAAAGCTTTGGAAGCGGCATACTTCCTTCCAATAACAGTATTTGTGAAAGGGAGAAGAGAGAGATACTACAAAATAATGGAAGAAGGAAGAAATGTATGCTTGGGTTTGGAACACAGCCAGGCATTTATATACTGTATACTCAGAACACACAAATGATTACTTTACATATGCCAAAAATCTCTCAGTCCAATTTAACACTACTTTCAAAGGTCAGAAAAGCCCAAAGTTTGAAATATAATCAGCTTTTTTGATATTTAAGAGATTTATATCCGGAAAAAACTCAAATTTTTCTCAACAAATTCCCAACTGCTAAGTAACACCAGGAATGTGTTAGTTCACAAAATCAAGCTATGGCTTCTGAAAAAAACTAGTTCAGAACTCTATTTATTTAAATACACTTTCTTATTTAAAGCTCTTACAAATATCATCTCTGCTGAGGTCTTCTTAGGTCATTCTTTATCTATCTGCTTTTTACATTTTTCCAGCACTTTTATTCTTCCTTATTACTGTCTTACACTATGCCCATATACAGATATGTTCTTACTAAAACATAAACTTTTGAAGCCAAGAATTAGATTTTCTCTATGACAGCATTTACTAATGGAAATGATTGACTTTAAGAAAACCACTACAAATTCAAGTTCTTTCACATACTGAAATAACAAATGGCCAGGTAACCAAAAGACAGATTCTTTGAAATTCAGGTAATCAAAGTTATAAAAAAATCCATTTATATTTCTTACTAAACTTAACCAATTTCTTAAATAGGATATATTTGAAGCATCAGCATATTCTTAGTTATACTTTATGTAAGTATTATTATTACCAGGTACATTGCTCAGTTTATGTTATAGTCTGTCTAGTTGGTGGGTTTTTTTTTTTTTTTTTTTTTTTCTGTATGGCAGGGTCACATTTCCTTTTTTTTCCATGTGAGTATCCCATTATTACAGTTCCATTTGCTGAATTTTTTGTTTGTTTTTGTTTGTTTGTTTGTTTTTTGGGAAGTGCATGGACCAGGAATCAAACCTGGGTCTCCCGCGTGGTAGGCAAGAATTTTACCACTGAACTATCCTGGCACCCCCAAGTTAAGCTATTTTAAGGGGAATTTTGAGAATATATTTATAATACTAGCTTATTTTATTAGTTAGCTTATATAGATTTAGGGAGAACACACCCAAGCAGGATAAAATTGCATTTGTTCGATTCAAAATTTATCATAAAATTCCTTTCATCAGAGGTTGAAAAAAAAATCGTTGTTTTCATAATGTTTTAAAATTACAAACAATTTTAAAATTACATTGACTATCAGGTTCTGGAAACATACTGCAATTGTTTAATTTGTTCCAAGTCTAAATCCAGGAAAACTTTTCCATATCTCTCAAAGATCTTTCACTTTACTTACTGAAATTTGGTAATAGATTTTATTCAGTTACTCCTGTCTGAAGGCTATTTATATTTTAATAATGATCTGATTACTACAGTTACCATTGCAAAGATATTATTGGAAAAAAATGCTACTAATAAATACAGCCTACTCTGCGGCATTTATGTGTTTACCATTTCTAATCTCCAGTAAGAAAGAATTCTAAACCACACCTCACCATAATTTTCTGTGCCCAGCCCTCCCCATAACTGCTTTAGGAGGCTAGGCCTTGGGGCAGGGACGGGACAGGGTGCACAGACAGAATGAAGCCTAGCTTATGGAATTTTGAGAATTCCTATACCCTTCTTTAACTACTTCCAATTATTAGATTTATTTTACTAAAAGCTGTGACCAGAAAAAATGGAAAAGGTCTTTGCTGTTTTTCAAAAGCAGTCCTTTGGCAGTTTTCTGCTGTCTTAAGGAAATTCCAGGGACTGATTCTTTCTAATGTTCTTGTTTGTTTATAGTAATTACAAAACTAAGGTTTTGAATCTTGCCATTCAGAGAGTTTTTTCTCTTTTTTACTCTTGTACCTCAGAAATACCAATTTATATCTATTTTATATAAAACCATCTGCTTCTTTCTTAATCAATTCCAATATAGCTTTTTAAATAATTTTTTTTACTTTGTTATTACCATCCTGAGATATGAGAATATACATTGAACAGGTAGACAGACACAGAAAATTAGTTACACAAGAAACAGAAACACAGAAATACTTTTGAGAGGGACAAATAAAGGAAAATCTTATCCCATTTCTACCTTTGTGCAGGACAATTATAAATGTAATATCTTTAACTTTAACTATAATGGTAGTATTTTCATTTTAAATCATATTGAGGCGAGATTATGGGGCAGAAATAAAGCCTGTTTTTTTTAATAGACTCATAACTGAAATCTTTTCAATTTTCAATACAGCCCAAAGATCCCATATTTAAAAGAATTTCTGTAATCGGTAAACGATTAGGAACATTTGACTAATACAAATGCAAGAACATACCAACCAACAAATTTAAACAGACCCTTAACATTTATTATACTTAGTTAATATACCAGTTAATAACTAGACTGAATACACCAACTAACAGGCATTGAATGGTTAAGACCGATTAACAATTAAACAAACATCACCTCTTACTATACCCAAGTAACAAACCAGCTAGCCTTAAAACAAGCTTACTTAATTTCATTAACTACCAATTAATTGTTGGATTACTCTTTTTTCTTTTCCTTTTTTTTTTTTTTTTTTAAGGCATATAATCAGCAGACAAATGTCAGGGCTTCAAACCCTGTATAGAACACATACCAAACACACCAATTAACAATTAAACAGACATTACATACCTAGTATGCCAATTAATAAACAATGCGTAGGTAACACAGCGGCTAACATTAAACAAGCCTACTTAATTTTATTAAACACCAGTTGATTACTGGATTAGGTCAGGGCTTCAAACCCTACACAGTACGATGGCCAAAATCAGAAGGTATAGAGGTCACAGCAAAGTGGATCATTCTGGAAGCATGAACTTGGCCTAGGTCAAAGGGACTTAAACCATCTATTTACTCTCCAACCCACGTTTACCCTGATAATCAGCTAATCCAGTCAGATGTCCTTTGAGGCCTTGTAAAGGCACCCAAAGTCTCTGGAGTGCCTGCAGAACATAGAGCCTGGTTGCTGAGCCTCTAAGACTAAATTCAGTCCAGCAGCTGCAAAAGGCTCAGTTACCTGGCTTACCTGCTCTACTGGGCGCCAGAGATTTGAGTATTCATTCCTTCATGGTCACCAAATTTTTACTGGACAAAGGTCATGGATTCTTTTCCCCTAGCATGTTCAATAACCAATTTCTGAGACACCAGGGTTTCAAAGAAAGTTATTATTAGGCACGTATTCGGAGAGCAGATGGCCTAGTAGCCCCTAGTAGCCCAAAATCTGTCTCCAAATCACAGATGTTCTTAATGACATCTAGAATGGTGAATCATTTCCAGAAGGTATTCCATTGACTTTGGCCAGATCCATAAGAGGAATAACTATCTACTGTAGCTATAGTCTTACAAAATATGTTTATGGTAAATAATCAGATGTGAAAGTCAAGGTGACTTATTGATTCATGACTACAGAATGGGTGTTGTGTTAGCAGGCATGAAAATGACATTAATCTCATTATATATCTCTATCAGAGCTCTTAGGTAACTAGGCGCATTGTCAATTTGGAAAGGATACTTTTTTTCCTGAGTAGTAGGTCTCAACAGTGGGCTTAAGATATTCAGTAAACCATGTTGTAAAGAGATGGTCTGCCATCCAGACTTTGTCATTCAATTTATAGAGCACAGATAGAGCAGGTTTAGTATCATTCTTAAGGGCCCTAGGACTTTTGGAATGGTAAATGAGCATTGGCTTTGTTAATTTTGAAGCAGCCAAAGACCTAGAAACTGAAATTCCAAGTACCCAGAAGGAAAAAAAAAAAAACACCAGAAGACTTTGCCACTAAAACAATTATAAAGGTTTTGTTGAGCAAAGACAAACATGCATGTGGAACAGAGCAAAGAAGCAGCACCTGCAAGGGGGTTGAGGTTTAGGGAACAGCTTATATAGGCTGTCTGGGATTTGGAGTGTCTTGGAAGGGGAAAGGGTGCTTCTAGGAGTAGTCTCAGGCAGAGTGTTCTTGGACACACCTGGCCAATTTAGGTACTACAGCAGCATGGACCTGGCTAGTTCGCATACTACAGAAGCAGAATGTTCACTACCAGACTTTTTGCATGTGTGGCTAGCTTAAAATTATTGATTTGGCTTTGCAGTTGCTGCAACTGTCGAAGTGTTCGAGGTTCATTTGGTGGGCATGCAAAGGATCACTGGTATGTCAAGCTGGAACAGCAGCTGCTTTGTCTCTCATTCGGCTCTATCCAATTCCCATTTGACTTGGCCAATCCCTGGATAATGTGGGAGCTTGAGAAGATCAAGACGGTTAGTGTAGTCATTATCTATTCTATTTTCACATTCCTTTATTTTGGTTGAGAGGGTCTCAGGACTCCTTGAAGACCAAGGGGGATTATCTTATTGGTTAAGGCTTTGGTAACCTAAGGATATGGGTGAGACAAAAAAGAGTCCAATGGCTTTTAGCCATTGAAATACAAAGTCTGTGAACCACTGAAATATAACAAGGCCAAAGAGGAGTAGGAACATAAGCAAAATCAGGAGTGAAATTAGGAAATACCAGCAAGTACCTGTAGGTAAAAAGCCCCTAATTGATTCCCAGAGGTCCTCTTAATGGAACCCAGAAATTTATGTTGTGCAACTATTTGGCTTGTTTGAAGGTTTCTTGAATGTTTCTCTTAATCTGTCTAGTGGTGTTAACTCGGTTGTAATCAGAAGTGTTGGTGACAGCCCATACACCTACTTTTTTAGCAATCAGGAGCCAGCTGATTATCTATGACTATATTGACCAAGGAAGTTAAGGAGATTTGTTGTTCTTAGAGTTCCTCACTAGTTTATTGGACTTAGATTTTAAGGGTAAAGGTAAGGTGAGAGAGTATGTTCGTCATAGGCAAAGCCACCCCATGGGGTGGTGAGATCAACTGCTATTCCAATCTCAGCAAGAATGCGTTCGGTGGCCCTTCAGAAATTGTTTGCTTTTTGGTGAAATTCAAAGTTTGGGTATTTGAGATGCCCAACTGTACAGCTCCCATTAAAGAGTATATTGTTAAGACAGTAGAAGGCGAGTGCACCTTGAGAGGAATTGTAGAGAAAGATGTATCCTGAAGGGAAGCAAACAGTAGCAGTGCCAATGGAAGACTTAAACGATATTTGGTTATAACAGGGGTCTGAGGTGAGGTTACATCGAGTCCAGTTGGAAATAAAGGAAGAGGGATTAGAGCTTAACATCTTCAATTTGATTGGTTGCATGGGCAGGAACAATGGATCTTTGACATTGGTCTTGATAAAAATTAGTATGTCTGCTAATGCATTTACAGTGATTTCATTGTTTGAGCTTTTACTAGGGCAAAGGGATGGTCAGCTATTTGGGAAAAAGAATATAATTTTTCAGCTCATTGGATAAGGAAATAGGGAGTTTATGCTCTGAGATTAGCCATTTTTCCTTATAGTGAGTGAGGCATAAAACATGTTGCATTGAGGTGAGCGATTTTGGGTCAGCTGGAAATGTTGGATAGGGGAGCTCCAATAAGTGTAGGATCAAAACTTTGGGGGTTGGCATGGTAATCCAACATACAGTTAACTTTTTCCAGTAGATACAATTTGGGATAATTGGAGATTATCCTGAGTGCCCCTAGGGTAAAATAATGGGTATCAAGGGTCTTCTGCTCCTCTGGGAGGAGTTTTGTGCGTTACTAAAATTAACTAATCTAGAGTGGGAAATGTTTTAAGTCCAGGATCGTGGGAAAGCAGTCTACTTCTGATGCTGGCTGCTTCTGGTCATTATTAAGTTGTAAGGTCAAGTTTCAGCTAGGTTCAGACTTCTAGGCAGGGAGTGGAGCTTTCTTTATGTGTGACAGATGTATCCAAGAGTCTATGCCTTTAAGCTTTTCTGCAATAGGAATGGTCAGGAGAAGAAGGTATGGTCCTCTCCAGTGTGGCTCAAGGGAGTGTTTTCTTAGTTGGAACTTCTAATATACCCAGTCATGAGGATGTGCTGGGAGGTCTGGAGTCACTGATGGACCTTTAGAGAGAGACACAGAAATGGTTTTATGCAACTCAGATATTACTTGGGATGATTTTTGACTGTTGGAGGATAGGATGGCTTGGGTTTCTACCTTTTGGGTCTGCAGAAAAAGGGACATCGGTCTTCCAATGACTATTTCATAAGGGGGCTTATCAGGGCACAAACGGTCTACCTCTGAAATCCATGAGAGCTAGTCGTGGGACTTTTGTCCAGGGCACAGGGAGAATTGTTCAGTACATTTTCCTAGTTGAGTTTTAATGGCACTATCAGTATATTCTACTAAACCTGAAGACTGTGAATGATAGGCACAGTGTAGTAGCTGCAAGATTGAGGAGAAGGACAGCAACTCTGTAAAGGGCTGACCTGTAAAATGAGCACCCCTGTTGCTTTGGATTTCTCTAGGGCTATCCACAAGGGAATGAGCTCCACTATTTGAATTTGAATTCTAGCTACAGAAGTAGCTGTGGCTTTTCTTACTGGAAAAACTTCAATCCATTGAGAATATATTCAGGCCATAACTAGACAATATTTGTAGCATTGACAGGGAGTTGGAGGAAGTCGACTTGCCATACTTTGAACTGGCCTCTAGGAGGGGCAGCATTGCCAGCTGAGGGTGGAAAAACTTGGAAGGGTTATGGTAGTGACAAATTTTGCACAAATTTACTGCTTTCTGGGCAGTTTTCCCAAATCTTCCCCACCAGTATTTTCAGACTAGTTCTTTGAGTTTTTCTGGCCCTTAATGAATATGGTAATGTAGGAATCTCATCATTGGAAATGTAAGCACTTCTGGTAAGACTATAAGTACATTTGGTCCTTTCTATAACTCAGTTTGGGGCTCTCTCCTGCTCATAATTCGTCTAAGGTAGGCTGCAGCATGGCATGAAAAATTGTTTAATGTCCTCCATGATGAGGATTGTTAGGTTGTCAGTTTTCCTGCAGCTTTGAGGACATGAACTTCATCTTCTTGGGCTGCAAACCAGACAGCCCCATTTGCTAGCACATTTCCTCTAGCTTGTTCACTATCTTCTTTACTGTGGCTGACTGGTATTATTGCTATTGCTTTTGGCAACAGTAGGCAAGTTAGGAACGATTAACCCATTATTTGTTCTTTATAAGTTGCCCAGAATTAAGTCCAAAAACCTTGGTGCTTCCATAAGATTCCAAAATCATGAGCTCTGCTGAAAACATGTCAACCATCTGTGTAAATGGTAATTAATTGCCTTACCTTGGGCCAGCTCATAAGCTCAAAGCACTGCTTTTAGTTCAACTTACTGGACAGAATGCCTTTAGATGAGCATCTTTTTTCAGTAATTTCTGAGGAAATTGTTATCCAATACCCAGCTACTAAATCACCTAAGTCATTTTTAGGTAGGAACCATTGATGTACCATACTAGATCAGATGTTTTATTGGTGGTTTGCTTAGGTCTGGCCTGGGGGATAAAACGATCAAGCAAGGTTGTGCATTCATGTTCAATGCAGTCATCACAGATGTGGTTTTGGAGAGAAAGGAGGCAGGTTTCAGGGTCTTAACTAGCTCAATTGAGAGGTTTGGGTTACTGAAAAGGCCTGCTTGAAGTTTGCAAGGTGCCTGGCAGGAAAGTGTTAGGTGTGATGGCTGTTGAGCAAGGCCTCTATGGCATGGGGGGGCAAACATCTATAAATGGGGATCCAAGGTGACCTCAGATACTGCATCCACTAGTTGGGTAGTGGCACCTATTGCTCAAAAGCAAGGAAGAAGGCCTTTTGCAACAGCATTCAGGATCTTGTTGTAGTAAGATGGGCCAAAAATATCCCGGATGTTTTCAGATAAAGACTTTATATGCACTCCCCGCTTTTTCAGTCACAAAAAGGGAATAAAGGAAGGGAAGATAGGTTAGTGAGGGTGTGTTGAAAATTTTGAAACGCAGTTAAAGTGGGGCCTTCAAGAGTAAAGGGTTTTTGGTGGTCATTCTTAAAAGAGTACATATAGGGGCCAGGCAGTTACTGATTCTTAGGGATCCATAGCCGAAAATACCCAGTTAGTCTTAAAAATGCTCTAATTTGACATTTGACTGTGTGTGTGTGTGGGGGGGGGAAGCATAGTATTCCTTTGAGCCATCATTGATAAAGAAAGCCTGTCTGCAGATACAATGTAGCTGAGGAATTTGACAGACAGTTTGACAAACTAGCTTTTCTTGCGAGGCTTCCTGTTCTTTGTGGGCTAAAGCAGTCAGTAGATGTACTCTTTTAGAAATACAAGGTGGAAAGGAGAGCAGAGTGGCAGGTCATCTCCATACTGCAGAAGTGTGGCTCCCATGAAAGAGAGGTCAGATAGGGCATGACAAAGAATTTGGGAAAAGTAGGAAGGGGATTTGATGTTTTCTTAAGAGAGTACAGTCCAGGTATTAATGGCTATCTCAGCTGAAGGCAAAGAGGTACTTGGCTTTCAGGAGAAACTTTGACAGAGTAAAAGGTACTACAGAGATCAAGGTAAATAAAGAATTTAGACTCTGAAGCAAGGAGGTTAATAAGGGTGAGGCATTAGGCACAATGGGTGTTCAGTGGATTACAATGGAGTTAATAACTCAGATCACAGACTAGCAGCTATCCCCAGTCCTTATGTTTCCTACAGGGAAAATAGGGTTTTACAGGGACTAGCACAAAGGATGATAAGATCTTTGGAGAGGAGAGTTTGAATGATATTTCAGGCCCCTTTAATGCAGGGTTACCATAAACTTCAATTTGTAAAACAAACAAAAACTACAATATTTGCAAAGCACAATAAAATAAAGTACAATAAAACGATGTATGTCTGAATTTGTATTTACCATCCTGATAAATCTGGAAATGTAGAGTAGAGAGGAAAAGCCCAAAGGTAAAGGCATCTGAGAAACCAGAGTCAATCACTCCCCTTCCCACAAAATAAATCCTAGTATCAGGTATTTACCTTTTGTGTCCAGGAAGAAGATGCTTTCCTGAAATTCTAAGAATATAATTTCTAAACCCTGGGAAAGCAATTAATTGCTGACAGTTAGTCTCACTGCTTCTAAGAATAAGGCCACTTTTGTTCCCTGATTGTTCCCAAAACACCTGGACACAGATACTCTTTGCCCCTAGGCAATGACAAGAAAGAAGCTAGAGCATAACTCCAGTAATTCCCATCTTATTTTAACCTCAGCAATGCCAGACTGACTCTTCTGCCAGGAAAAAAATCACTACGCTACATACACCAGTTTTAAATCTTTGCCTCCCAGGGGTTCATTACATTTTCTCTACTCTGATTCCTCTGAAGTGGAACATGGAGAAGGATGCCAAGCCAGCAGTCTTGCTAGTTCAACATCTTAGTCAGAACTAGAACCCATTCATTCATTCTTTATTGAAGTTTTCTATTTGGATGGAAGGTGTTAATATTTACTGTTTCCCTTTCACCTAACGCTAGAGCTCTTTTCATACCTGCCCAAGAACAATCATTGTCTTCCCCACTTCTTTTGTATCTCACATTCATGTGGCTCGCCATGCCCTGCAGTGATGTGCTGATGAACTCCCTGGGAAAATAACAACCATAACAATAAAAAAGACCCAGTTGATTGCATTTGCTGATTTCCATGGTATAAATACTCTCACCATGGTCAATTTTAAACTACCCACAGTTTAAAAATTGGCTTACAATTTTAGAGAAAACTTTAGCATTTGCACAGGATGTGTTTTCTTTACAGGAGAATCTTTCTGTTAATATATTTTTCCCCTCATGTCCCAGACAGAATTAGGTATAGTTTCCCCCACCAACATGGCTGATTACAGATGACACAAATGCAGACACTACTCAAAGAAAAGTATCAATATTTCTTAGCTTGTTCATCATGAATTTTCAACTCAAAACCAATGGAAAAAAATGAACTAGGTGTTTAATTTCTCTTTGAGTCATTGTGGCATGTGTTTCTCAGCATTAATCACACATTCAAATTGTCTAGAGAATACACCAATTCTTACGTCATGCCCTAGAGCAATGGAATTGGAATCACTCTGGATGGGGCCTGAGCATCTGTATATTTTAAAGCTTCCCTCGGTGATTCTGATGCCCCAGAAATTCTAAGGATCATTCAGAGCAGACATATGTGAACCCAATGAATCCCAATCATGACTATCAGTTGGTAATACCTTGATGGATCTATCAACTCTTGCTACTGATCTGGGGTTTAGCATATACTACATCATACTTTTCCTTAGTCCTTATGCATATGAATGATTTGTATCCACAATTACATTTTGATTATATATACATACATGATATATATAACTATATATTTACACACAAACACACGTGCACTGTTATACTAGAATGTAATGATGTCAAGGAACTTGATCTGTTTTGTTTGATGCTGGGCAATGGCACCCCAAGGGAGGAAATGGAATGTGGTGGGAGATGATAGCTGCCACTGGGAGGATTATTTTATCACAAGCAATGTTGAAAAGCATCAGTCTATGATGATGATAAAAAGCAGATTTGTATTGATTTTATTTTGGTTTTTTAATTCTCTATTAAGAATGTACCCCCTTATTGCTTGTAGTTCTCTCTCTCCCCATTTGCCATAGGCTCCTGGCACACAAGACATGCTCAAAATACTTTTGCTGACAAAATAAATAACTGGGTATAAAATATTCAATAAATATTTGTTGATGGGGTGGATAGATAAGCAGACAGAAGAGAGAATAAGAGAAAAAATGCATTCTGGCCAGCACAGTGAGTGACAAAATATTTTCAAAATATTTTTTATTTGACAAAATAACATACAAAACACAAACATTCTTAACATACAAACATTCCATCCATGGTGTACAATCAATGGTTCATAATATCATCACAGAGTAGTATATTCATCACCATGATCATTTTTTAGAACATTTGTATCACTCCAGAAAAAGAAAAAAGAAAAAACTCATACATACCATACTCCTTAAATTTTTTTTAACACTGTTCTTTAGGTTTAGTTACACTGGTATCTGTTCAAATGAATTGGGGTAACACTTGCTTTGGTAAGACTATGTATATGTGTGTGTGTGTATATATATATATTTCCCCCCTCTATAAAGGACATAGAAAAATGAAACCCTGAGTCTAAATACACAGGAATGAAATCATAGTTGTGTGTGTGTGTGTGTGTGTGTATGTGTGTTCTTTCTCTCTCTTCAATAAGAAAGGAAACACATAAAAAAGAATAAAAGGTAAAGGGCAATGTTATAAATAGTGGCAAAGGTGAGAAAATGAAAGCAAGAGAAATAGAATACCATGATAAAAGAAAGGAAGAAATAGAATCCTCAAGGAAGAAATAAAGCAAGCTAGAAAAGAAGAAGGTTGTAGGCCCCTGATTATATTTCATTTATAACTGTTCTTACATTTCATTATGTTTCTCTGGCAGGAGTCCCATATCTCTTTATGTCTGAAGGAAGGGGGTGGCAGAAATATTTTGCTCTGGGATTTGAGATTTATTGCCTCATACACTTAGTGTTAGGTTGATTTTTTTTTTCTTTAAATTACCTGCCACTGTCATGTTCAAAATAAAAGCCCAAGATGGACTATATGTCATGTATCACTGTAAGAACTGTTTTTATTGAGAATAGAAAACCAATGCAAACATGGTTTATTCTAAGCAAATCAGAAACCACGAAGCTGATGTCAACTTCTGTATTCTTTTTACTTTAACATAACTTGTGATATGGAATTGGATTTTTGAGCTCTTGAATAAAGAAAGAAAACATCCCACAGGAAATGTCAAATAAAGCTATGAAAAGCCTGGGCTTTTGAATTCAGACAGATATATTGTGGGCAAGTTACTGAAGTTATATAAGCCTCAGTATCCTTAGGTGCAAAATAGGCACAGTCATAGTATTTACCTCATTACAAGGTAGGATTAAATATTATAATGTATATCAAGTTCTTAGCATATTCACTGGCAAGTACTCAAAATAGTAATTTTGTTATTAAAGTTATCACTTTTTCATCATTATAGGCTCTGTTTCAAGAAATTAATTGAATCTTAAATTTTTGAAACTTTACATTTAGAGTTGAATTAGCCAATGAAAAGAATAAATAATTAGCCACTTCCCTTATTTTCCACAGCTAATTGTATATGAAGGGAAGATAAATGTATTTGTCACTCTCTTTTAAATAAGCATTCTGCTACCATCATCCCCAGGTCTCTCTTATTTTGAAATTCATTCCATCTTTTTATAGCACCTTCTCTCCATTCTGAGACAGACCCAATAGCCTCCAACATTGAAAACCCTGTCCCCGCTTCATCATTGAACTCTGTACCTAGCTCATAAACATATTTTCCATAGAGCCTCTGCAATTTTCTTCATTGAGTTCCATCTACTATTTGATATTTCTTTGTCTTCTGGCAAAGAAAATTTTTTTAATATTCTCACCTTTATAAACTTCACCTCTAATTTAGCTATCCAGATAAAGGGATTCAACACCAAAATATCAGTCTTATTCAGCTTCCAAGCTCTGGGAACTTAGGTAGAAAATGCTGTCATGAGGATACCATTTCTCTCCATCTTCCTCTGATGCATTCTGCTACACTGACTTCACTCTCAGTTCCAAGACAGACACTCCCAGGAACTCCAGGATCACTTCAGCACAAACAAAAATCCTACAATTGTGCCTCACTGTCTCTGATGAGCTTGATGTAGGATCACACACAATTCTTCCATCAATCTCTTTCACCAGGAATGTTTGCACTGGTCAGGTCTGGGCCCATGACCTGCAGGATGAATGGGGTATGAAGTGATTGATCTCCACCACAATTGCATGGACCAAAAATAGACAGGTGGTTTTTGTTTCCTCAAACAAAAATTGTGGAAGTGGGTAAACTGAGTCTACCCACAGAAGACAACAAATAACCATTAGACATTGTTCTATCAATTTCTATTCCTCTCTATATGTTCTTTCACTTCTCTCCTTTGTAAAAGACCCCAATATGAAAAAAAAGTATTTGGATGCTGTGTCCCTTTGACCTATTGTTATGGTACAATCTTTTTTTAACTTTAAATCTATTTGAATATGTACTTAACATATTGTCTTTGCTTTTGTATCAGGGGTTTGTCCCTAAACAATTGCATTCAGTCTTTTCCATTTTTCTACTTAATAATATTTGGAAGTATCACTTTAATACATTCCTTCTTGTCATTTCTAATAGATGGATTTCTCTAATAATCTTCCCCATTTTGGCTTTATGATCACATTCCCTCTTGAAATTCTGCCTTTACTTAGCTTCGAAGACGTTGAACTGCCTCATACCTTCTACCACCTCTCTGATCAACTTCCTGTCTCTCTTTTTGGCATCATTTTTTAATCATTTAAAATTTCAGGTGTAAAAATGATTTAGGATTTATTCTTCAAGCTGTTTTCCTGCATTGAGTCTCTACTCCTATTCTCTATATCTTCATATATTATCTCTTTGTTCTAAACTGACACAGAATCAATCATTCTTGTGTTCTCCACCCTCCCACCCCCAAATTTGCAAATACCTTTTGGACATATAAGTTCCATTATACCCCTAAGAAATCAAGTTCAACTTGTCTGAGACCAAACTCATCAGATTATGTCCAAATGCAGTTTTATAATCTCTACTGTTATTAGTGATACTGTTATTATCTGAGGTGTATAAACTATAAACCCTTTAAACAAATAATCAATAACTTAACATATTTTCTGACATGACAAGAACTCAATAATCTCTGCTAAATTTAATTATTGATTCTGCATTTTTAATCCTCTCCACACCCAATATCTTGTCAACTCTTGTAAATTCTGTGACTTCATTATCGTTTATATGTATGGTTATTTCCCCATTCCATAATACTTTTATACCTCATCATATCTCATTTTAGTAATTCCTTACATAATCTCCAGCCTAGTTTTTCCTACTGTTTCTAATCTGTATTCTACTTTAGAATAACATTTAATGAAATTAAGTCATGATGATATACTGTTGTCCAGTCAAACACACATTTAAAAAAATCTCTCAACTCCATTACTTATCACATAAAGCCCAGGCATAATAGACTGATATTTAAGACCATATGTAATAATTCTTACTATTTATCCTAACAAACCTGGACTACTTATTATTCCTCAAACCCTAAATCACCTAATTCTTTTGGCCATGTTTCTCTTTCTTCCCTTTTTTAGGTACTATGAGTGAGCAGTTCATTTGCAACCCAGATAATTTTGTTCACAGTTCTATTAGAGTATTGACCTATTTATTCAGTGTTTTAGGTTGTTTTGTACCTGTGTTGTCTACTCTCCTTGAGTTCCATCTTCTTGAGAGCAGAAGCCATTTCTGATTTATCACTGCTTCCCCCATAGCATTTATGCCAAGCCTCAAAGAGACAAGAGGCTTATAAATATGTATGGAAATGATCTTTATGCTTGAGGTTTCAAATTTTCTCATTTTCTAATATTGCTGCTTTGCTTTAAGAAGCTATTTGCTTTACTAAAATACTATTATTAAATAATTAATGTTATCATGACTGCCTCATTTTTGCTTTTCATTTTTATTATTATTAAATGTAGCCATTTTCCAATTCTTCTCCCCAGAGAAATTTTGGTATAACCTATATAGTTATAGGTATAACCTATATAGTTATGGTGGCAACAGTGTTTGCTACAATGTCATATAGTATCTAGCCATCTTCTTTCTAGGGATTTTTTTTTCTTTAGTCTGACTAAGAGGAGTGAGCATATGCCTTCCTAATGCATGCTTCAATGAAGTACTAGTCTCCAGATTGCAATAACACCATGCTAGCAGTCCTACCCTGAGCTCCAAAATCTCCAGTCACAAAATATGGTAAGTAGGTGTTTACTGATTCCTGAAGCACAAAGCCCAAATGCTCAGTCAGTTACCTCAGCTCCAGTTAGACAAGTCAGACTGCTTTCTCTTCTACTTGCTCAGCGAAGAAGCATTTGCTTCTAAAATGAAACATTAAGTAACCACATTCTCAGGAAGATTCCCCAGAGATACCTTTTGCAAAAGCCTTCACACAGGGCAGGAAAGCATCGCAAAGCTAAGCCAGCCCAGGGGCGGCCCACAGGCTATTTTTCTCATTGGCATTTTGCTTGCTACAGCATTTAACAGTAAGGCAGTGTTACAATTCCCTGGGATTTAACCCTGAGACATGCTAGAGTTTCAGTGCTTGAGATTATGAAGGAAAGGAAGTGAAAAACAGAAAGAACATTCAAATGAAAATGACCTAGTTTTAGTGGGAGTTCCCATTTATTTTCCTGGCTGCTGAAACAAATAGCCTTACAATGATTTGGCTTAAATAACAGGAATTTATTGGCTCACCGGTTTGAGGCAAGAAGTCAAAAATTGAGGCCTCAGCAAGATAATGCTTTTTCCCTGGAGACAGTGGCGTTCTGGGGCTGGTGTCTGGCAATCCTGGATCCTTGGCTTTTCTTTCATATGGCAGCACACATGGCAGCACCTCTTTCTCTTCTAGGTTCCATTGACTTCCAGCTTATTGTCCACAACTTTGTCTTTATAAAACCTCCAGTAATAGGATTAAGACCCAGCCTCTTTCAGTTGACTTACATCTTAAGTTAAAAAAAAAAAAAATTCAAATGTCCTGTTTACAATGGGTTGACACCCAATGGAATGAATTAAAATTAAGAATTTACCTTTCTCTGTGCTCATAATTCAAGCTACCACCCTATCCATCAGGCCAGTATAGAAAGCCTTTATGTGCATCCCAGAGAGCCATAAAGGTAGAATGACAATGTGGCAGCAAGATGTCCTGGGCACAAAAACACACATAAATCTTGGAAGATGTTTGGAACAGAGTCCCTGTGAAGACCTTCTCTCAATCTCCCTTTCTAGATGGGGCAGTAACAAATACCTTGAAGGTGGTGTTTTTAGGCTATCAATAAAGACACCTGGAATTGAGTGCATGGTTTAGATTTCAGTCACACCCTGGAATAGAAAAGTAAATCAAGGAAAAAATTCAGTTACAGAGACATAGAAGAAGCCTGGCAGGAAACAGAAGAAAGTTAATTAGCAAGACTTGTGTTATACCTTGGGTATACTTCTGTCTCAAAGCTAAGGGAGCAAATAAGATTCTAAACAACATATGCTGAAGGGATCAAGGTCTTTCTGCTTTGTTCCAAGCTATGAGCTATGTCCCAGCAAATCTGTGCTTTATCCTTCTTGATACCCACAGTAACTGTCACAGTGCTGGACACAGAATAGACATCTATAAATGTTTTTTTAAATGAGCAAGTAAATAAGTGAATGAATGAATAAGAAGGCTCAAGATACATAGATAATTTAATTTAGAGGAATTATGGAATGCAAAGGTGGGAGACCAGACCATATTTTTGTTCCTTAACTTTAGTTATCTTCTTTCTGCAGCAAAACATTAGCATAATCTTTAATATCCCTTCTCAAGTGGAAGGAAAAGGAGATTTAGAAAGCAAACTAGAAACGATGGCAAGATTTCTTAAAGCAAGAGTAAATATAAATACTGTTAATCTCTGTCATTTTCTGCCACGAGATTACTGAGTTTTACAATCCCATGTTTTAACCTCTGGCTTTCCTTCTGGTGACATATGACTCTAAACTTCCTGAAGTCAACCGTATTCACATACAATTCAGCACTGTTAATTATACCCATAATAATGTGCTACTATTACCCTTATCCATTTCCACTCATTTAAATTCAACCTAAAAAAATTCTATACATCTTAAGCAACCTGTGCTGGTTTGAAAGGAAGTATGCCCCCTAAGAAAAGTCATGTTTTAATATAAGTCCCATTTCATAAGGGTAGAATAATCTCTAGTCAATACTGTATGTTTGAAACTGTAATGAGATCATCTCCCTGGTTGATGTGATTTAGTTAAGAATGGTTGTTAAACTGGATTAAGGGATGACATGTCTCCACCCATTTGAGTC
>PVIY010041242.1:0-21762 GCA_004026745.1 Myrmecophaga tridactyla
CTGGTAAGTGAGGCTGAGGGCTGTGCACATGCATGGTTCTAGGACTGCTGTAATGTGCAGTTCCCAGAGCTGAGTGATGTGATTGGGGGCCCATGCACATGCATGGGCCTGGGAGTGCTGTAAATGGATGTGCTGTGCTCAGGAAGGGTGGGGTGAGGTCATGCGACACTATGGTCAGGGGGCAGGGGTAGCCTAGGTATGGAGGTTAGTACCTGCAATCTTTTTGCACAGGTAATAGCCTGCAGGGAACAGAAAGGGGGAGGAAGTGCTTAGGAGGGCTGTAGGAGAGGTGGGTTGGATGGCACTTGGTGGGGGCAGGTATGTGCACTGGGAACTGGTGGGGTGGGGGCACCTGGAACATGGGGAATGGGAGTGGGTGAGGGGGTTCAGATGCATGGGGTGTAGGGTGAGTCACTGGTCGTGGGGTTGCACCAGAGAGGATAGTGCATCCAAGGAACATGGCCTGGCTTACTTCCTATTCCCATGTACCTGTCCGTGCACTCCCACGGGTTCTGCCACTCCATACCTCCACACCAAGATCCAGCTTTATGCCTCTCAGTTCCTCAGCCTCTGCAACCAGGGCTACCCCATGCAGTCCAGAAGGTTCTCCCAGGTCAGCCGCACTCCTGAATTGTTGCCTCAGTCACCCTCCTGTCCCTTCTCTAACTTTTCCATGGAGCAGGGCTAATTTCAAGCTGCTCTAGCCAGCTATCTTCCCAGAAGTCCTCTTAGGCACATTTTTTAGTAGACTTAGCCTATCCTTTGCTGGAATAAGTTTCATGGGGGTAAGTCCCAAGATCGAGGGCTCAGCCTATTGCTTTGGTTGTCCCCACTGCTGTCAAGAATAGGAGAAATTCTCAAAATGGGGAAGTTGAATATTTCCTCCTTTCTCCTAAGTCCCCCAGGGGACTTTGCAAATACTTCTTTATTTACTACCCAACTTACTCTGGGACATATCAAGGCATCAACCCTACCTGGAGAAACCAACAGAATCTCATGCCCTATTCAAGATTCCATGTACTTATGGTGTTCAACTAAGTTGACCACATGAATTAAATTAGGTAGTGCACTATCCAAAATACAAATTTTGCACCAAATAAATATCTTTCCCTTTGTCCTTACATGGAAGTTGAAATTTTAAAGCATGAATGATATCATCCTTTAGTCTGTATTCTGATCCACCCCAATCCTATCAAGATCAGCTTCAATAATATCTCTAGTCAAATCTGATGCTTTTTTCAACTTTTTAAATGGTTCCTTTATGGGGCAGTGATGATTTTCAGAGCTTCAGAACTCTAACTCTGAGTTTCATGTGTCGCTTCAATGCCCAAATTTTCTGGAAATAACCAGGTTATATACAAGTAGCTCAGTATCTCAGAATTTAGAAATAACAGTTACAACTCCTGAAATTATGTGACAGTTTTAAAAGCTCAACAATCTAGGACACTTTACAATAGGCTCCAACCTGATAACCCATGTTCCTGACTTCACTGAATTTTTATAGCACAGTTAGTCCATATGACTAAGGTATGATAATATTTTATGTTTTTTGTTTGTTTGTTTCTGACATCTCATTCAACACACACAGTCCTTAAGCTTTATTCACCCAGTCGCATGCCTCCAAACTTCATTCCTTCTTGTGGCCACTCAGTAGTCCCTTGTGTATATACACCACATTTCCCCCTTCCATTCCTCAGTTGTTGTACCTTTAGGTCACTTCCATCCATTCTGTATTTAGGCATAGTTTGTTACTCAGCATTATTAAAATGTTCCTACTCTGAGAAATGGTATGATGGAATCTCCCAGCATTGGCCATTAATCAGAGCCAGATCTGGTAAAATAACTAAGAGTATTGCATTAGAAATAGTACAATTGCAGTAGTTCCTGCATGCATTACTTACTTATGAACACAACTTCTCTTAGTGCTCACCTCCTCCCTTTCCATACATTTATCTCCTCCTATTTCCACACATTGCCATTTTTACTCATATCCTTCCCTATGGTCAAACTTTCCAGCTCAGGTGAACTTTTAACTTTGGGTTGGGGCTAAGAAGAAATTTAAGAATAGCATTTCTGGGGATGCCTCTAGGTCAGTCTTAATTTTGCTACATGTTATGAAATTGAACTCACATTAAAGAACATTTAGGAATATGCATGGTCAACTTTAATGGCATAGATTTGTTGTCTTTTGCACTGATTTTAACTTCCTTGGGTCTGTATGTTTAAAACTGTGCCTGGGACCATTAGATCAGCCAAAATGAATTGTATAACATAGTATTATTCCTTTGATGACTTAGTTTCTTAGTATCTTTACCATAGTAGTACAATTTCCCTGCCCTTTCATTTCCAGGCCTGGACCTAGGAAAGTTTACAGTGGCATCAATACCATATTAGTAACCCTGAAATTCAATCTGCTGACACACAACATAGAATATTTACCCAAACTATCAAATTTTGACCATTACCGCTTTTGAATAAATGGCCTTTCAACTTTATGTAATTATATTCAGTAAGACCACAACAGTGAAGTGATAAGTAAAATGTTGTTTCTATGTGTTAGCATATTTTTCTGCTTTTTATTCAAGAGGCAGATCTTTCTGATTTAACTTTCTAAACTTTTTTCAATCTCTGAGTGACCTGTGCATGTACATAAGTTTTCTTTTAAAATATTTCTTCTTCAGTAACTTGTTATGTGTTTATTTTTATGAGAAGTTGTAGGGTTCCAGAAAAATTATTCAGAAAAACAGAGTTCCCATATACTGCAGCTTATACATACAGTTTTCTATATTATTATTAACAGTTTATGTTACTGTGGCATCTCTATTACAGCTGATGAAATAATAATATTATTATTATATTTTCACTATAGTCCATAGATAATATTAGGGTTCACTGTGTATATATTCTTATGTTTTCAAAATATTATATTCTAGTAACAACCTAAAGTTTCACCTTTTAGCCACACTCAAATTGTCATGGTCAGGTTCATGTGTCAATTTGGCCAAGTGGTGGTACCTGTTTGTCTGGTTGTGCAAGTGCTGGCCTGTCTGTTGTGATGAGGACATGTCATAGAATTAAATCATGATCATGTCAGCTGCATCCACAGCTGATTCCATTTGTAATAAGCCAAGGGGAGTATCTTCTGCAATGAGTGATGCTTAATCTAATCACTGGAAGTCTTTTAAGGAGGATTCAGAAATTACTGTCTCTTCCTTCCTGCTTTGGCCAGCAAGCCTCTCCTGTGAAGTTCATCCAGACCCTTCATCTTAATCGTCAGCTTCACATCCTGCCCTGCGGGTTTTGGACTCTATCTTCCCACAATTACGTGAGACACTTTTATAGATTTTATATTTATGAGTGTTTCCTGTTGATTCTGTTTCTCTAGAGAACCCTAACTAATACACAAATATACAATTCAGTGGTGTTAATTACATTCTCAATTTTGTGCAGCAATCACCAGCCTCTATTACCAAAGCTTTTCAGTCACCCCAAACACAAATTCCCTGCCTATTAATCATTACCTCCCACTGTACAGTGTGAATACATCTCACTAAAACTGCTTTTTAAAAAACTGAAAAAGAAATAAAGATTCCTCAGACCTACACGAGGTGTAAGAGTGTGCAGTTCATATCCAAAGATGAACAACTTCTATGTTTCAACGAATACAGCAGCATGTCAATACTTAAAAAAAAAATTGAAAATTAGTGGCACCAGTACTCTATATCCAGCCAAGGTGGCTACTTACCATGGGAGTAGAAAATTATGTGAAACATCAAAGATCCCAGGAAATCCTATTCCCACCATAAGAACTCTATTAAGGATGAACTCTACCTATCCAGAGACGACCAAAAGTATTTGACTGGTGAAGGGACCATAATCCATGCATATTTTTCATTGTAGAACTAAAATGAAAATGAACATGTGGAGAGGTGCAAAATAGCTTATAGTCAGTGTACAAGAAGGTAGAATTAAGACCATAAGAAGAGGTAGGAAAAAAAGAGATGAAATGAGAAAATTCATCAAGGTGTAGAAGTTTGGCATGGAAATATATCAAAGACAAGATATTTGACAAGTTAATGTTTTTATTCAAATGGTTAACAATAGCTATACAACACTTCCTCAGTAATCAGGGGAAGATTGATATTAGGCCTGCTCCATGGAAAAGTTAGAGAAGGGACAGGAGGGTGACTGAGACAGTGATTCAGGGGTACAGCTGACCTGGGAGAGCCTTCTGCACCATATAGGGCAGCCCTGGCTGCAGAGGCAAAGGAACTGAGAGGCAGAAAGCTGGATACTGGTGCAGAGTTGCAGAGCCTACAGGTCTGCATGAATGGGAGCTGGGGACTAGGAAGTAAGCCAGGCTGCATTCCTTGAGTGCACTACCCTCACCAGCATGGCCCCATGACCAGCAACTCACTCCACACTCTACGAACCCAAACCCCATCACCTGCTCCCATTCCCCATGCTCCAGGTTCCCCCATTCCACCAGCCCCCAGTGCACATACCTGCCCCTCACACCCTCCCCAAGTGTAGTCCAACCCACCTCATCTGCACCTCTCACAAGCACTACCTGCCACTCCCTGTTCCCTACAGGCTGTTGCCAGCACATAAAGGCTGTGAGCACTAATCTCCATACCCAGGCTACCCTGCCCCACTGCCCATAGTGTCGCACAGCCTCAGCCCCTTCCAAACTCTGCACACTGGTTTACGGCGCTCCTAGACCCATACATGTACATGTTCCTCCAATCATCTCATTCATCTCTGGGAATCACACTTTGTGGCAGTCCTAGAACTGTGCATGCACATGGCTCTCAGTCACACTTCCCAGCTCTGAGAAAGTGCTGACCTGTCCTGCCAGGTCACATCTGCCCCTAGTCCACAAAGGCATAATGCTGACATGCTGCCACAGCTCTACACATGTGCACAAAGGGCGCCATGCCTTAGACCACTGCACACCAGGGTTACACCCCCTAGACTGTTGCACTGACACAGTTACATCCTCCCTGGCCACTGGGTAGCCACACTCACAAGCATCATCATAACATCCCCAATCTGTACCTATTCCTGCCATGAAACCAATCACTGCACTGAGTGCCCTCCCAAAACCTGCTCCCTGCTGTACATCCGTTCCACAAACACAAGGCCTTAGACTACTGAAAGAAATAAACTCCCAAAATAAATCAATCAAGATATTTACCTGCCACAAAGACAGCAGAATATCACTAAGCATATCACGATGCAGACAGATATAGCCCTGCCTAATGACCAAATTCAAACACCAGAGGAGACACAGACATTGGAACAACTAATCAAAGATGTTCATACAACACTACTTAATAAAATAAGTGGGATAGCAAATGACATAAAGGAGATCAAGAAGGCAGTAGAAGAGCATAAAGAGGAATTTGAAAGACTAAATAGAAAAACGATGGATTATCACAAAGATTAAAAATTCTGTTGACCAGATAAAAAGCATTCTAGAGGCACACAACACCAGATTTGAAGAGACAGAAGATTAAGTGATATAGAGGACAGGATAACTGACTTTGAAAACTCAAAACAGCAAATGGCAAAAAAGATGGAAAATTTTGAATTGGATCTCAGGGAAATGATAGACAAAGCAGAGTGCACAAATATGAGAATCTTTGGTGTCCCAGAAGGAGAAGAGAAGAGTAAAGGGCTAGGAAGAGTAGTTGAGGTTATAATGGGGGAAAACTTCCCAACCCTCATGAAGGACATAAATATTCAAGTTGAAGATGCCCAACAAACTCCAAACAGAATAAATACAAATAGGCTTTCCACAAGACATGTACTAATCAGTCTGTCAAATGTTGAAGAGAAGCAGAAAATCCTGAAAGCAGCAAGAGAAAAACAATCTACCACATACAAGGGAAACCAAATAAGACTGAGTTCAGTCTACTCAACTAGCACCCTGGAGGCAAGAAGGCAGTGGTATGATATATTCAGGATCCTGAAAGAGAAAGACTTCCAGCCAAAAATTCTGTACCCAGCCAAATTGTCCTTCAATACCGAGAAGATTAAAGTTTTCACTGACAAAGAAGTCCTGATAGTACTTTTCAACAAGAGACTGGCCCTACAAGAAATACTAAAAGAAGTTCTGCCAGCTGAAAACAAAGACAGGAGTAGGAAATCTGGAGGAGGGAACAGAATTAAAGAGTACCACTAAGGAAAATTTAAAGAATACAAAGAGAAAGAGGGAAAATGATATAGAGATCTAACAAATAAAATAAAAAATGTAAGATGTTGGATTCAAGAAATGCCCTTCCATATGAATTTGTTAATCACTTTTTCCATGTCTTCAGTGTAGGTTGTTGAGATTTTTATTGGAATTGCATTGACTCTGTAGATGAGTTTGGGTAGAATTGACATCTTGATGCTATTCAACCTTCTTATCCATGAGCATAGACTATCTTTCCCTTTATTTAGGT
Organism: Myrmecophaga tridactyla; assembly: GCA_004026745.1. Lineage (NCBI taxonomy): Eukaryota > Metazoa > Chordata > Mammalia > Pilosa > Myrmecophagidae > Myrmecophaga > Myrmecophaga tridactyla. The sequence goes on from PVIY010041242.1 coordinate 6,450, forward strand.
CATTTTTAATTTCTTTTGGCAATTTTTTGTAATTTTCTGTGTATATATCCTTGATGTCTCTGGTTAGGCTTATTCCTAGATACCTAATTCTTCTGGTCACTATTCTGAATGGATTTTTTTCCTTACTTGCCACCTCAGATAGGCCATTGCTTATGTATAGAAACATTACTGATTTTTGTACATTAATCTTGTATCCTGCCACTTTGCTGAATTTTTTTATTAGCTCAGGTAGCTTTACTGTTGATTTTTCAGGGTTTTCTAAGTATAGGATCATGTTATCTGCAAATAATGAAAGTTTTACTTCTTCACTTCCTATTTGGATGCATTTTATTTATTTCTCCTGTCTAATTGCTCCAGCTGATACTTCTAATACAATGTTGTTTAATAATGGTGACAACAGGCATCCTTGTCTCATCCCCAATCTCAAGGGGAATGCTTTCAATTTCTCACCATTAAGAATGATGCTAAAAAAAAAAAAAAGAATGATGCTGGCTATAGGTTTTTCATATATGCCCTTTTTGATATCGAGAAGTTTCCTTTGATGCTTAACTTTTGAAGTGTTTTTATCAGGAAATGATGCTGGATTTTGTCAAATGTTTTTTCAGCATAAATCAATATGATCATGTGTTTTTTCCCTTTTAATTTATTAGTGTTCTATATAATGTTGATTGATTTTATGTTGAACCACCCTTGCATTCCTGGTATGAATCCCACTTGATCATGATGTATAATCATTTCAATGTGGTGTTGGATATGATTTTTAATATTTTGCATCTATGTTCATTAGGGAGATTTGTCTGTAGTTTTCTTTTCTTGTATTATCTTTCTCCAATTTTTGTCTTAGAGTGATGTTATCTTCATAATATGAGTTAGGTAGCTTTTTTTTCTTAATTTTTTTTTGGAAGAGTTTGAACAGGATTGGTGTCAGTTCTTTTCAAAAAGTTTGATAAAATTCTCCTTTGAAGTCATCAGGTCCTGGGTTTTTTGGGAGAGGAAGAATTTGGGGACTGATTGGATCTCTTTACTTGTAATTGGCTTGTTGATATCTTCTATTTCTTCTCGAGTCAGTATAGGTAATTCATGTGTTTCTAGGAATTTGTCCATTTCATCTGAGTTATCTAGTTTGTTAGCATGTAGTTGTCAATATTCTCTTATGATTTTTAAAATTTCTTCATAATCTGTGCTAACAACTCCCCCCCCTTCATTTCTGATTTTGTTTATTTGTGTCCTCTCTTTTTTTCTTTGTTACTCTAGCTAGGGGAACATCAATTTTATTAATTTTATAAAGAACCAACTTTTAGTTTTGCTGATTCTTTCTAATATTTTATTGTTCTCCAGTTTATATATTTCTGCTTTAGTCTTTATTATTTCTCTTCTTTTATTTTAGTTTACTGTTCTTTCTCTAAATTCATCAGGTAAGCAGTTAAATCCTCAAGTTTTGGCCATTCTTGTTTTTAATACAGGAATTTGGGGCAATAAATTTCCCTCTGAGCACTGCCTTTGCCTCAGTAGTTTTGATATGTTATATTCTCGTTGTCATTTATCTCCAGCTATTTACTGATTTCTCTAGCAATTTCTTCTTTGACCTACTGATTATTTAAATTTGTATTGCTTAATCTCCATATACTTGCAAAAGTTCTGGTACTTTGCTAATTATTAATTGCCAACTTTATTTCATTGTGATCCAAGAAAGTGCTTTGGATAATTTCGATGTTATTAAATGTATAGAGACTCAGGTTATGTCCCAGTATATGATTTATCCTGCAAAATGTTCCATGTGCACTACAGAAAAATGTGCATCCTGGTGTTTGGGGATGTAATGATCTATATATGTCCATTAGATCTAATTTATTTATATTATTGTTTAGGTTTTCTTTTTCCTTGTTGGTCCTTTGTGTGGTTGTTCTCTCTATCGTGAAGAATGGTGTTTTGAAGTCTGCTACTATTACTGTTGATATGTCTTTAGTTTCCTTCACTTTTTCCAATATGTGTCTCATGTACTTTGGAGTGCCTTGATTGGAAGCATACACATTTATGATTGGTATTTCTTCCTGGTGAATTGTACCTTTTATTAACCTTCTTTGTCTCTTATGACATCTTTTCATTTAAAGTCTATTATGTCTGATATTAGTATAGCTACTTCTGCTTTCTTTTGGTTATAGCATTCATAGATCTTTTTTCCATCCTTTCACTTTCAATCTAACTGTGCCTTTGGGTCTAAGATGTGCCTCTTGTAAACAGAATATAGATTGATTATGTTTTTTGATCAGTTTTGTCAGTCTGTATCTTTTAATTGGTGAATTTAGTCCATTAACATTCAAACTAATTACTGTAAAAGAAGTTCTTGATTCTACCATCTTGTCCTTTAATTTCTGTCAGATCTGTATATTAGTTTCCTTTTCTCTCTCTTTTCCTTTAAGTTACCTTTACTCATATTCTTCAATTCTGTGCCCTCCTCCACACCTTCCTCTCCTGTCTTTCTTTACCAGCTGACATGGTTCCCTTTAGCATTTTCTGTAGGCTGGGCTCTTTTTGTCTAGTTTTCTCAATGTTTCTTTATCTTTGAGGATTTTAATCTCTCCCTCATTTTTTGAAGGATAACTTGGCTGGATAAACAATTCTTCGTCAAAAGCCTTTTCCATTTTGGATCTTAAAAATATCATACCACTGCCTTCTTCCTTCCATGGTGCCTGTTGAGTACTCTGAAGTCAGTTTTATGTGTTTTCTCTTGTAGGTAGTAGATTGCTTTTCTCATGGTGCTTTCAGGACTTTTGGTTTCTCTATAGCACCTGAAAGTTTGATTAGTATGTGTCTTGGAGTGAGCTTGTTCAGATTTATTTTATTTGAAGTTTGCCAGTTCTCTTTGATATGCATATTTGTGTCTTTTATAATAGCTGAGAAGTTCTCTCGCTTTATGTACTCAGCTAACTTTCCCAACCCTCTACTCTTCTCTTCTCTTCTCCTTATATTTTTGCACCTCTTATTGTCCATCATTTCACTAAGATCCGGTTGCATTTTTTCCATCTTTATTGCCATTTTTTCTTCTCTGAACTATAGTTCTATTGTTTTATCTTCTAGCTCACTTATTCTTCCTTTGTTTCTTTGAATCTGCTATTGTGTGCCTCCAGTATATATATATATATATATACTGGAACCACACTATATACATATATATGTAGTGACCTTCACTACATATGTATGTACACATAAAAATAAATAAATAAATAAATAAATAAATAAATAAATAAATAATAAATTTTTTTGCATGGGCAGGCACTGGAAATTGAACCCGGGTTTTTGGCATGGCAGGCAAGAACTCTGCCTGCTGAGCTACCATGGCCTGCCCTCCAGTATATTTTTTATCTGGTCTGCTGTATTTTTCATTTCTCTGAGATCTGCCATTTCTCTATTTACTTTTTTTTTTTTTTTGCATAGGCAAGCATCAGGAATGGAACCTGGGTCTCCGGCATGGCAGGTGAGAACTTTGCCTGCTGAGCCACTGTGGCCCACCCCCATTTCTCTATTAACCTCCCAAATTCTTCTTTATGCTCTTCTAGTGCCTTCCTGTTATCCTTTCTTTCTTTATAAATGTCCTTGAGTAGTTGTTCCATGTTCTGTGTCCCATCTGGAATTCTGATTTGTTTATTTGGCTGGGCCATTTCTGCTTGGATCTTTGTGTGTTTTGTGATTTTTCTATTCTGCTCTGGGCATTTGATTATCTTGATATTGTTATTATGCAAGTTGGTTTCTTTCACTCTTCTAAAGTTTTGTATTTACTTAGTTTTTACTTGTTTCCTTTTACACTTTTTTGGTTATTCTCTGGCAAATCAAGGTTCAGATTTCATGTAGGGATTACATTTCAACTTAAGGGTCTGTTATAAGGTAGGCCAGGATACATGGGTACTCCAGTGACAGAATGGCTGACTACCATACAAGAGACCCAAACTGAACTCCTAGCCGTGTGTAGCCAGCAGATGGTATGCTCAAGTCACAGCAGGTCTCTGCTGGGGGATGAGGAAGCTGACCAGCATGTGGGGGATCAGCTGATACACAGCGCTGGTGGGCCTGCCAGACACCATGACTGCAGACCAGCTATTCCTGCACCAGAACAGGCAATCACTTCCCCTGCCCAGAGGTTCACTACGTGGTGGATTATCACCAGCCTCTGTGCTCCTTATGGGCACTGTTCACTGTAAACCTGTGAGGATGTTAGAATTCATTTTAAATATAAAAACAAATAGAATTAAAACAAAGAAATGGAAAAAGCTATACCCTGTAAACACTAATTAAAAGAAAGCAGGAGCAGCAATATGAATTCAACAAAGCAGAATTCAGATAACAGAAAAATATCTGGGAGAAAGAGGAATATTGCATAATGACAAAGGGATCAATTCTCCAAGAAGACATAACAGTACTTAATATGTATGCACCTAACAAGAAAGCAAAAATATACCTAAGGCAGAAAAGGATAGCACTGCAAGGAGCAAAAACCAAATCCATAGTTAGCATTGAACCTTTCAGTGCACCTCTCTCATTAACTGACATATCCAGTAGGAATAAAATCATAAGGAGAGAACTGAACTGGACAGCACCATCAATCTACTGATTTTAATTGATATTTATAGAATAGTTCCTCCAAGAACAATGGAAGAAATATTACTTTCAATATCACATGGAGCACTCACCAATTTAGACCATATTCTGGATCATATAACCATCTTAACACATTTTAAAGAATGCAAAGCATACATAGTATGCCCTCAGATGGCAGTGGAATTAAACAAAAATAAAAACAGAATTATAGCTGGAAATTCCCAATATATCCGGAAATTAAACAACACACTTCTAAAAAGCACATGGATCAAACAAAAAGTCTCAAGAGAAATTAAGCATTTTGAAGATAAATATACAATTGTCATCATTTGTTAGATTCCATGAAAGGAGATGCTTAAAGGGGAGTTTATAGCATTGAACATGTAGATTATAGAGGAAAAGAGATCTAAAAATCAATCATCTAGCCCCCACTTTAGAATAGGAGAGAAAGAAATGCTATACAAACAAAAAGAAATCCAAAGATAGAAAGAGAAAAAGTGTCTCTTGCTTCACTCATTTACTCTCCTAACTGAAGCCCAGTGTAAGCTGAGAAGGCAGGAATCCTTTTTGTCTTTTTATTGGATGCTGAATCCACAGGTCACAGTCACAAGACAAAGAATAAATAATCCACAAATAGTTGTTGAATGAAATAATTTTAATGTGTGAGGTTACTTGATTTTTATGATGTTATCAAAGACATAAACACAAGAGCTTTACACTGAATTTTATTTTGTAAATATTTAAATAATATTATGATAAAGTAAATTCTGCCTTTTGCATATGAATTTTACAAGAATATTTATGGTTTTATCTATGGTGTGCACAGATGAACAAAATGTATGGATTAAAAAGGAATAAATAATGGGGGAACAAATTTTAAAATTAAAAAATATATATATTGGGTAGATGGAAATACTAGTGGTCAATGAGAGGGAGAGGTAAGAGGTATGGTATGTATGAGGGTTTTTTTTGTTTTTTTCTTGAGTGATGCAAGTGTTCTAAAAAATGATCATGGTGATGTGAATATACAATTATGTGATGATATTGTGGGCCATTGATTGTACGCTATGTATGGCATGTTTGTATGTTAAGAATGCATGTGCTTGTACATTGTTTTATCAAAATTTTTAAAAATTATCCTGAGGCAAAAAAATATATTTATGGTAGTATAATTCATGTCACCTAAATATGCAAAAAACCCAAATGTCAATCACCTGAAGAAATGATTTTAAAAATGCTGTAAATTCATACAATGGAACATTACCAACCATAAAAAGTAATGAAGTACAGATACCTGCTGCAACAGGGATGAAACTTGAAAATATTATACTACATAAAAGAAGCAAGAAACAAAGGCCACAGAGGAGTGATTGCAAGTACATGAAGTGTGCTGAGTAGGTAAACACATACAGACAGAAAAAAGACTAGAGATCATTACGGGATGAGAAAAAAAGTGGGGACAAGGAACTGCTATGGATTTAGATTCTTTTCAAGGTAATGAAAATCATAGGTAACTATTTGGAGTTGGGTAAACAGAGTATATAAACAGATGAGGAATGGCCATATGGTCATCCAGGCAGAAAAGGTCATTGGCATCATGCAGCCTCAGAAGAGGAGGGTCACCTGAATTTCCATTTCCTCCTTCACAAGCCCTTCAAGGGGCTCTTCCTAAGTACCTCTGGAATGACAAATATCTAGTGCTGAAACTGGAATGTTCAATCTCTTTTCCACATCAGACAAAGAAAACAGCTGCCTGAGAAGCTGAAGACAGAACAGGAGTTGCCAAATGCCTGCACACAAAGAGCAGCAGCTGACACTGACAACTTTTATTAAGGCCCCATGTGATATCTTAGGGTGGACTAGCCCTGCCTTGTAAAACTTACAATGTGTCAGCAGAATCCGACACAGATATGGATGTGGACAAACCTTCATAAACTGCATGGGACTGGGCCAACAAGAGAAGAAAACAAAAACTGAACTCTGATGAGGCACAGGAGGTTTGGGCAGGAGAGGGGAGACTGCAGGTAAAGGCAGACAAGGCCCCTGCAAGCCTAAGAGCAGAGGGGCTTGCAGAGGTCAAGCCATGAGCTTCAGGAACTATCTAGAGCCCTACACAAAGGGCATAACATTACACCTCAATCCCCACTTTTATGATACATTGCCCTTAAAGGGACACTTCTAATACCCTCATGTAAAGTCATCCATACCCTTTCTCGGACTAGAGTATTCCAGGGTTCAGAGAGGCCACAAGTCACATGTGGCCAACTCTTACCTCAATACCCTAAAGCAGCCTTTCAAATGGGCAAGACCTAAGCTTCCTCTGCATTAATGCGCCACCTGCTTCCAAAGGCAAGCCATCTATCCTTACAATAGACACCACCTTGCTAAGGGCATCTTGGGCACTTCTTAAGAAAGGGATATGTGCTAAGTTATTAATCATTGCTTTGCCCATCTCACATTTGATTGTGTTCTCTGCCAGTTGCTGGAGATACAGGCAGCCTGGATTTCAAATACAAACAGTGTGTGGAGGGGGTTATGTAGCTGTTATTCCAGAACCACTGAGATGAAGTGAACTTCCAGCAGACAGTTGGATGTGTTCCCATACTTCAGGAAGACAAGGAGAAATGGAAAGCTGCTTTCTGACTTTCAGCACTCCAGAATGAGTTAAGAAGCAGAACCTATCACATGGAAATGTCTGCATGCTTTTATCTCTTCTTGAAGGTCAACCTCACTCTTGTAAGGCCATTGGCTGGCTTGCAGCATCTCTAAAATGTGCCAGAGTTACAGGCTGAGATAATAGACACAGCCTGGAACTGCGGGGTTTCAGAAGCCCATGGTTGATTGCCTGGTAGGGCAAAGACAGGGAGAGCATCATGGATTAGAAGCCTGGCTCTAATTCCTTGGGCACTCTTTTGCCCTTGAAGTGGGTCTGGATTGGAGGGAGAGAAGCAGTCTGTGGCCACCTAGGAACTGGCAACTGACCCCTCCTTTCCCAAACCTGGCAAAGCTGAGACTTTTATATGGGGAGTGAAGAGAACCTCACTGGCAAATTCCTTACCTGGGGTCATTTCTCAGTCATTTCCATTCCTCACACTCTGACCATTTCCCAACCCAGGACCCAACTCCATAAAATGGCAGGGGCCTTTTGTTCAGGAATCTCACAGCAATGAGATACCTCCCCTCATTTGCAGATAAATATCTGATCTCCACCAAGCATCATTCATGGGGAAAATGGAACAAAATGAGAGCCAGCACTATTCCCATTAAGCCTCTGGTTTATAAAGATGTGGCAAACAACTAAATATTTCAGTTACTTTCATGATTGCTTGTTGGGTTAATTAACTACTTCAAAACCTATTAGTTCAGTTCTTACCAGCTCCAGATGGCTTTCATCATTAGGCAAAAGTAAAGGGCTTGGATGTAGGTTTAAAGGCCAACAAACAGCAAACTGGGTTTAAAGTGGGTGGGGAAAAACCCAAGGCAGATATTTTCATAAATTAAGGTGTCAGGATGAATTAAATTATCATGAGCTCTGAAGCTTTAAAATTTGAGAAGGACCACATTAATGAATAACCTGTCAAGATGACTTCAGCTCCTGCAAGAGGACCCTGCATGTTCCTTTCTTCATCCTTCCCACATGGTCAAGTGCCTCCCTCCCCTCCACTTACAGTTCAACATCTTCCATGGCTTATGGGACCTGTCCAGCACACCTGTGCTCTCACTATCCCTTGTAATGCCTGCACTTCTCACAATGTCCATGTCATCACCTGCACAATTATTAGTGACTACTGCTGTCAACTTCTCCAGGAAGCCTGACTTGGTGTGCCCCCATTGGGAGTGTGTGCCTTTCTGTGCTCCTATAATACCTCCTCCTCATCTCTATCTGAGCAGTTGCCACGTTGTCATGCCCACTCCCATCCCCTCCCCAACTGTGAATTCCAAGAGGGTACAGAGAGTGCCTGATACCCACTGTGGGTGCTTGCCACTGAGAAGGCATTCCATAAATGTTTGCCGAATGATTGTGTGAATGTGAGGCAGCTTACAGAGAGCAGATTTAGGAGGTTTTCCTTCCACAAACTCTGAGGCATAGAAAATCAGGTGGGTCACTCTATCCTTCCTAGCCCCTGAGATGAGAATGAAATGTCATTAAGTCCTGAATCCCCTAACTGGGCAACAGCCTTCCTGAACAGCTGCATGAATGTTAACTTGGGACTTCCAGTCAGCATGGCCCACTAGGCAGACCATGATAGCTCCCACAGTGTACACAGCAGAGCAAAGAGGCCAGCTTCCTTATCCATGGCTGAGGTTTAGGGATCTTGGCATAAGTGAGGACAGAGCAGGTGCCCCTAAATTTCCTTCAGCTCTATGATACACTGGCTCTGATAAGACAGCATGGAATGTGGACCCTTCATCACTATAAACAATGTGAGTTGCAGTGGCCTTCTGACTGCTTGCAGGCCATCCTGTGTAGTCTAGTCAAGACACCTTTCCCAGTGTTCTACCACTACCCTGTGTTCCAGGTTCACAGGATCCTTCATAATCCCAGGAACAGGCCCAGCTCTTACCCATATTATTGACCCCTGCCTGGATTATTATTCCCTGGAAACCCCCCCCCCTCCACCTGCTTGGGTTCTTCTGTAAGGCACAGACTGTGGGGTCAGGTTGTCCTAGTCTGATGCCCACAGCTGAACTACATCACAGCCATAAGACTCAATCTCAGACCCACAGCTTTCTGGGGTCCAAAGTGGGATCAGTGATACAAACCTCAGTAGTTTGTGTTGGGTTTATAGCAGAGAGGCTGAAGATTCCTAAAGGTATTGGACCTGGGAGTTCCACCTGACACAGTGGTCATGGGACATGGCACTAGACTCTGCTCAGCCAGAGTAACAAGCACCGATGTGATCCCAAGGTAAAGGCTGCTTGTACTCACTGAGAGGTGTGTCAAATGAATACTGATGGTGCTTGCTCATCAATAAGTGTGGCCAAGTCATTGAGTGCCCCAGAAGCACTCCTTAACATCAGAGAGTGACCTAAAACTCTCAAACCTGGCAGTCTGGCTTTCCTCCACAATGGGCTCCCTCTTGCTCCTCTCATAGAGACAGGATGGACTTGGTGTCACTGGATTCAATCTCTGAGGATGTAGAAGGGGGGAAGGAGGTGAAGGGTTCAACCTATGTTCTTCCAGCCTGAAATCATAGTCCTCTGACCACTTCCTTTTGCTCCCCTGGGATGAGACCTGTCTCCATGAACTGTATGAGAATGCCCCTATGCAATTCTACATCCAACAAGTCATTTAACTGTGGAAAAGCTGAGGCACAGAGACATAAAGGAATGGCCAATGTCCTCCAAATTATGCAGAGGACCAAGGATAGGACAGGGCTACTCCTTCTAGGTCAGGATGCTACACTGTCCCATGGGCTTGCTTTGAGAATGAGGCCCCTTTGATCCTGTGATCCTTGCCTAGACTTCTCTTTTGTGGGATACTTTACCTTTTGTCATCCCACCTAGGTCCAACACACACATGACTTCACAGGTGTGGTCCAAGTGGCTGGATCAGAGGAGGTGTCAGCAGGGAGAAACAATATAAAGGATGGAAACAGCTCTGATCTTGTTAAATGAAATCCACTCTTCTAGCAACATGCTTACAGACTTATAAATGGGGATGAAGAAAATACAAGGCTGATGAATAGGGTTATTCCCAAGGCCCCACTGAACCACTTGGCCAGTGTCAATCACAGGCCAACTTCTCCATATCAGTGGTTTAGATTGGGTGACCACAAGGATTCCACAGGCTCAAGGAACTGTCTGTTGACTTTGGTTATCCTTTGACTACCTATGGCTTTTCCAAGGTCTCTGGATATCCACTGCCTTCAGGACACTTAGTGTGTGTTCATTGTTGTGGTTTTCCTGCTCAGAACTGCAGTGCTAGCACTGACCACCCAGAGGCAGGCAGCTTTTCTGCCAGCTGGTCCCTCTGTGCTTTTCTGGAGCAACTGGAGCCAGGGAAGAGTCATTCAGATGCATTTTGTACCTCCTTTTATTAGCATCCATCTCCATAATGTAAGCTGGCTGGAGGCTAATCAAGGGATTCCTAGATCATCTCCTTTATTCATTCAGCAGCTATGCACCAAGCATCTACCCTGTACCAAGTTGTGGAGCTGGAAGAATGACCTGAAGATGCCCACCAGGAGCTTACACTCTGGAAGCACAGATGAATGGAAGCATGAAACCAAACACTAGTGAAGAAAATAGCAAGCACTATAGTGAGAAGCATGGTACCACAAGGAGGGCTGTGGGAACACTAGGAGGGAGGGTCCTAAATAACACACTTAGGTGACACATATACTGTGACTTGAATGACAGGAGGAAATCAGCCCTGCACATTTCTAGGAAGCTTGTGTCTGGGGGAGGCACAATGGGGACAGAGTTTGAGGCAAGAGTGAATTTGTCCAGAGAAGAGGTTAAAAAGGAGGTTGGTGTGGGTAAGCAGGCTTGGCACAGGAAGGAGGAAGGTAAAAAGGGCCAGGTCCCAGAGGCTGGAAGATTGTATGAGTTATGGATTACAAGTGATAAGATGACACCATAACCAGTGGTTTTAAACAGTAAATATTATAACACAACTTTTACAAACAGTGACTCAGATTTCAAATTAGCTGAATTTCTCTGCATCCAGGTCTCTCAAAGTGACTGGTTAGGGCTGTGGTCACAATTGAGGTTCAACTATGGGAGGATCTGCTTCCCATGGGAATTGGCAGGATTCATATTCAGGAGAACATTGGAAGAAAGAGAGACAGATCATGGGAAAGAGTGATGATGACAGAAGAACAATGTCCAAATAAACCTTAGGAGACATCCCACCATTTAGCCATTTATTTAGAAGGCAGTCACTGGTCTAGGGAATATTCAGAAGGGGCTGTACAGGGCTCCTTATAACCAGAAGCAGGAGTTATTGGGAACCAGGGTGTGACCTTACTTCCTTGGTGACAGCACCCAACAGAATTGGAACCTTGGTAAACAGGCCACTAGATTTCAGACAGCCCCTACCCATCTCACTTGGCTAAAGATACTTGAGAGAGAGGGATGTTCTACTGCCTTCTTCATTATTCTTCTTCATGAAGAATGAGGACTGAGTGCCATCTTCAGCATCTTCAGTGTTGGCTCACCTCTCAGCTATGAAGCCTCTGGCCATTGGCCAAGAGGAACCCAAAGGTAGCACAGATTGGCCCACACTGAGTCAATTCAGGTCAAACCACCATTGTGATCCTGCCTGGGTAACTCAAACACCCAGCCACCTCCCAGGATAGGGGAGATATGAACAGTGAGACCACCGTGACCAGGAGCAGGGTCAGGTCAGGGAAGCCAGTGGGTTTTTCATGTTCACATCCCAGGTTGTGGATGGTTGAATGAGAAGACATGTGTTGGGGGCATCCCACATCAGGATACTGTTACCCAGAACCTCAAGCTGTCATCTTCTTTCCTTTGGGGCTGAAAGTGTGGACAGACACTTGTCTGTGCCTACTTTAGGTCATGAACATGACATGGACCCTAGCAGCAATGGCCAAGCCACTCCCTGATGCCTCCTGTACTAACTGCTGGTCACTGAGCCTTGTAGAGCTCCACAGGAGCTCTGCAGAAGTTCCAGGTTCATTGTGTCCTTAACAAGGGAGAGTGCTTTTTCCAGGGGGGACAAGTCACCAAGGTGTGCTCTGAGACATCAGAGTTGGGTCATAGGGCCAGAATACCACCCTGGCCATACACCCAGGTTCTCTCCCAGGACACTCCAATCCCAGTGGCCTGGGGGCCTGCTCCTTAAGGAATCTGGACCTGCAATGCTCATCCAACTCAGGGCCTGGCCACAGACAAGCGAAAATCACCTGTCACTTTTTTGTGGGAACATCAGAGAAGGCTTTTTGTATGGTTTTCCCTTCATTGTAGACTGATGGGTAGGTTTCTTAAGGAATACTTGCATTTCTCATCTGTTTTTCTATTTCCACTACATGTCCCCATGTCCCCTTGCAAAAATCTACATGATTGTCCTTCAAGGACTTCTCCAAGCCATATAGATCCTCATACTTAGGAAGCTTTCTTCTGTCTAAGATTAGTCATCCCCTTGACATACATAGCTCAAGAGCTGAGGCCTGACTCAGCTGCATAGTAATGCAGAAGAGAGGTGGCTTAGAGCCACAATAAAGCCCCTCAGTGCTGCTGAACATGGAATGGAATCTTCCCTGCTGCCTTTGCAACCATGTTGTGCTAAACATCTGACAGATGTTGTAATGTCTTTATCTCTTTGCCCCCTGGGAGAGGCTGCCAGGAAAGGGACAGCCGTGCAAAGGACATGCAATCATAATAACTAGAGCCAGAGAGCCCCCAAAGATTGCAGCAGTTGAGTTGCAACAAGCTGCCTGGGTTGGTAGTGGCATCCTGCATCCTGTCTGGACCTGGTATTTTTATTCTTTTTCATATTCCTGATCTGGTGTCAGGGTGGCAAAGGACATGGCGTTGTTGTCCCCACCATGAGGAATGGATCCCCCTTCAGTTTTTTAACTCCCATGTGTGTCTGTGCTTCCCTGAGCTCTATTCAGATCCCTGGCCCTGCCATGACACTACTGACTTCTGCCTCTGCCAGTTCCAGCATCTCCAAAGACTCAGGTTCTCAAAACTCATTTCAGGCAGAAGAAAGAAATTGCTTTTTAAAAAATTCTTTGTTGTGGCTGTACAAGTAATCCAAACTGGGGAAAAATATGCATAGATTGGGTCTTTAACTCCATATTATAAGAAGCCCAAGGCTCAAGACTCATGGAAGGAAAAGCATACAGCTCTAGAGTGGAACAGTTCTGAGTTCTGAACTGCATGAATGTGAGCAGCCATTTGACACTTTCTCATCTCAAGAGTGGTCTCCATTGGTGAAGACTCACTGGGAAAATACTCTTAATTCAGGTTCTCAATTTAAGGAAGACAATGAGTACTCAGCCAGAGAAAAATGACTTTATGCAGCTAATCTTTTAATTACACCCTGATCTCAAATTCTACCTTCAGGCAGAGGATCTTTCTTTGCCAGAAGCACATGAGTCACCCATCTGTCCTCAAATCACTGAGGGCTGGGAACTTGCAGGTTTACTTCAAACACTCCTTGTAGTCCACAGAGCTTCCACTGACTGTAATTCCCACATCTGTCCCACCCTAGAGGAAAAATGCCTCAGCCTTCCTGATGGAGGATATCTTCACAGTGCAGATGGTTATGGTTGGATCTTAGGAAGTGGTCACAGAGCATCTGGGGCCTCCCTTCCAGGAGGGAAAATTTGTGTATGTCTACATTTTGTTAGGGACATACCCACTTTTAACCACTGTATTAGTTAGGATTCTCTAGAGAAACAGAATCAACAGGAAACACTCGCAAATATAAAATTTATAAAAGTGGCTCATGTAACTGGGAATACAGAGTTCAAAATCTGCAGGGCAGGCTGTGAAGCTGACGATTGTGATCAAGGGTCTGGATGAACTCCACAGGAGAGGCTTGCCAGCTGAAGCAGAAAGAGAGCCTGTCTCTCCTGAATCCTCCTTAAAAGGCTTCCAGTGATTAGAATGAACATCACTCATTGCAGAAGACACTCCCCTTGACTGATTACAAATGCAATCAGCTGTGGATGCAGCTGACATGATCATGATTCACTTCTATGAAATGTCCTCATTGCAACAGACAGTCCAGCACTTGTCGAACCAGACAAACAGGTACCACCACTTGGCCAAGTTGACACATGAACCTGACCATGACAGTGCACCCCTTGTAAACTTGACAGCTATACATATCACCCTAAGCCATACCTAATTTCTAAATAAAAAACAAAAAAAATACATTTTTGTCTTTCACATAACAATACTCAACTGTCCTGTATAAAACTAAAAACACATTAAATCTCTCCAGAATAGGGTGCAAGTCCTTGGGTAATATTCATTCTTAAACTTGATATCTTTCAACTTAAATAGTATAACAGGAACAAAACAGCATCACAGTCCTCATTTCTGTAACTGATCACGTGGTTGCAGTTCATATTTATCACTACCTTCTTGCACTACTCATTCCATATTCCCTTTACTCTCAGCAAGCACTTCAGCTGGCCATGGTTCTTGGCCTGGTGGGGTGGACAAAACCTTCATTCCTGAAGTTCTAGAGCCATTGGTAGTCCTCCCTGGTTTGGGTTATTGCAGTTTTCCACTGATTTTAATCACAGGGCATGGTAGTACTGAAAGACACTCTAGGGGATCTCCATATTCCATGAAACCTCTTGTTAACCTCCATTGTGTAGTTGCAGTCCTATTTCCCTGTGATGGTCAGGATCAATTACCCTGGCCAATAATGCAATCCCCTTCTTGGCCTGTTGATTCAGGAGCTTGAGTAGCCCAAAGTGAACAGGTGGCAGTCCTAGATTAAGGTTCAATGGAATCATTGTTGTTTCTCCAGGTGGAAGCACTCCCACTTTTGGAATTAATATCTGTAGATGAGCAGAGCTCAGGGTCACAGGGACAGGAAACAAAAATTTTCCTAGTGAATCACTAAGTGTAATAATGAGGGTGCCACTCCCATTTCCACCCCTTGGTTCCTGGACCCATTGATCCTGGCTGTGGGAGAAACAGCACCATACAGCGGACGCTGATTCAGAGCATACACAGCTTCCTGGAGAACATTACCCCAGTCCTTCAAGGTATTGCCACCTAGTTG
>PVIY010041243.1:0-21770 GCA_004026745.1 Myrmecophaga tridactyla
GCAGAGAATCTGGGTGCCTCCAAGTTTCCAGAGGAGGGTGGGTCCAAGGAAGGTAGTCTCCCCAATTTTCCCCAATGTTGAAAACCTCATCCCAGTGTTTGGAGAGAATAGCGTTGCTGCACAGGCCTTTGGAAAGGGTGGGACTGCTGCTTTCTAATACCCTGTGGGTGAATAACTCTCAGACTTCGAAATCTAATGGAGTTTGTCCTGCAGGTTTTTGGAATTGTTTAGGTCCAGTGACCCCTGCTTTCCTTCCAATTTCTCCCTATGACAATGGGATCATTTATCCTATGACTGTTCCTTCTTTGTATATTAGAAGCAGATAACTTTCTACAAATTCACAGGTCCACAGCCAGATGAGAGTTTTGTCTTAAGACAGGCCATGCCTGTAACTAACTTTGATGAGATTTTGTACTATTTTTGAGTTGGTATTATATTTATATTGTTATTGAAATGGATTAAGGCTTTTGTGATACTGTGATGAAACTAATGTTTTTTGTATATGGAAATGAAAGATTTGGTGTATTGTATACAGGACAAATGATCATTGCTAGGTGAAAAAATGCCTGTTATTCTTTTCTGTTAAGAGATTAAATATGCTTTAAGGTGATGTATGTAGCTTCCAAGTTGACAAGGGGTCGACTTTGTTATAGTTAGGTTCAGGTGTCAACTTGGCCAGGTGATGGTGCCCAGTTTTTCTGTTGGTGTGGATTTAAGTCTTCAGCATGTGGAATTCATCTGTGGCTGATGGTTGCTAAGGGGTATGCCATCTGCAATGAGTAATGTTTAATTTAATTAGCTGGAGGCTTATAAAAGAGAGGTCAGAAGAGAGCTCAGCAGCTCAGACCCAGATGTTTCGAGACTCAGAAAGGAATTGTCCCAGAGAAAGCCATTTGAACCCAGAAGCAGGGAGGGAAGGCCAGCAGTTCTCATGGGGTGCCTTCCCATGTGACAGAGCAAGCCAGAGGAAAGCCAGCTGCCTTTCTTCTGAGAAACTGTAAATTTGTAACTAAATAAATAACCTTTATAAAAGCCAGTCCATTTCTGGTGTATTGTACTTTGGCAGCATTGGCAAATTAAAACCAACACCAAATTACTTGTATTGTAAATGATATAAAGTGCCTACCTAAATGTATTGGTAACATTTGCCTATGCAGTTGGTTAAAGATCTAAAAGTGATTTGCAAGTGTATGGTTCTGAATCAAATTACAGAAAAGCAGATGATAGATTTGAAAGGCTTGTGTTTCCAGATTTGCTATTTTATGAATAGAATTTTCTTAGCTTTTTTACTTAAAAAAAATCTACACTGATGATTTGCTAGCTATGTTACACCTAATTTCAATAACCTGCTTGATGTTTTTAAACTTCAATAACATATTAAGGTATGAAATGTATGGGGAGACTAATAGAACTTGTCATTCATGTTCTTGAAAGACAAAATTTCATCTCCCACTGCCATATAAGTAGTGGCCCCTGTGTGTCCCTTACAATCATTGGACACATCGTCCCAAATTTACATACTTCTGTGTAAATGAGGGAGTAGCAAAGCAAATCAACTACTTTCTTTTGATTTCAAGTCTTACATTCTTAAATAGAATTCTTGTAGAAGGAAAGACTTTATGAGAAAATTATAAAATCTCTGATTTGCTCTTAATTAGGGTTTATAGTGCCTCATTAAGTAAGAAAGACTTTAGTATGAAATTTACGTTCACATAAATGTCAAGTAAATTTTTATGTGGTTTTAAATTTCTCTCAGATCTTATAATCCATAGAACATTTTTCATGGAGTATTTCAAATTTCCTGTTTTGAATAGAGACTTTAAGTACCTTCAAATGAACAGGTTGTGAAGGAGAAATCAATACCACATGACTTTTTTTTCTTTTCTTTACTTTTGTTTTCTGTGGTTTTTTTTTTTTTTTCTCACTATTTCCTAACTTCCTGCTATACCGGGCTGCCAGCTGCGTATGCATTTGAACACGGAAAAGCAAAAGGAAGCGTTCTTTCGTGGTCAGAAAAATGCTTTCAAACACCGGAGTTAGAGTTCTGAGATGAACCGCAAGGAAATAATGATTTACGGCGAAAGTTACCATGTTTAAGTTTTATAGTCAAATAATGTTATACTTACTGACTAACTTGTCAGAGCTAGAGTTTCTTCACTTGGGAAAGATAGAAAAGTTGCCTAACTCACACCCTGGTGTAGAATTTGAAGGAGCAGGACAGGAAAGCTATAAGCCCGATTTAGGGCACATTTAATGCTCTTCCCATACACTTGGGGGCGCTCTAGGAAACCGGTTAGGAGTTCAGAGCTTCCTTCTACTCATTTAATCTCTATTATGATACTATCAGGTAGGTACTGTTTTTATCCCTATTTTAAAACTAGGAAACTGAGGTATGGCATTAAGTAACTTGACGGTTGTTCGGTCACATAGAAACAATTAGCAAATGATGGAGACAGGTCTTTTCAAACATAGTTTGGTTCCGGAGTGTACATGTTCAAAAAGTGTATGATAAAACTGCCTCTCAAAAATTCTGAGAGTCTGGAGTTACTAGAGAAAGAATAGGCTCATACAAATATTTTGGAGAAAATAATGGCTAAATATATTAATAATGGAGCAAAACCTACAAGTGCAGTGAAAAGTTTACATAAGGATATTATGAAAGTAGAAAATCACCAAAATAGGACAGGGAAACTGTTAAGGCAAAGCAAGCAGAGCCACAATATAATGATGAAAAAATTAAAATTTTAAACAAATTGAAATCATATTTAAAACTTTCATGTCACGAAGAACAAAATAAGTATCTTTTCCATGACACTCTCATAATTATCATGATAGAATATAGAATTGTAGTTGTATCCAATTGATTCAAATGCTAAAATAGATGGCACAAAACAATAACTCAGATGCATAACTATAATCTGGGCTCCAAGTTTGCCCTGAAATTTGAGGTGATTTATTTTAAACAATGAACTAATTGTTGATTGATTAAACTGTTTAATGCTTCATTTATTCAGTTATTCATTTACTAACAAACATCCTTAGGTATCAATTATGTGTAAAAACAGTGCAATATTTTTAACCACTTGCAAAGATAGATACACATCTAGATTTTTTTTTTAATATTAATAACCTGCACCTAAAAACTTCAGGAAAAAATGGGTTTGTCTAATTACTTAAGGAATTGAAACCAAAAAAACTTCTTGAGACATTAGATTATGCACATATTAGCCTTATATTTTAATTTTCTCTTTATGGGTTGTATATACCAATATTATGTCATAGCTTGTACTGATGCCACTTTGTCTTCAATACGTTAATATTTACTTCAACTTTCTTCTTTTGGCAAAGAATCTTTGATTATTATGTGAAGAGGTCAATTGCCTTACCTATTTTGAACTTTTCTGAAGAAATAAATAATATTCATTTTATTTCCATTCTTTCAAATGTTAGTTGAATAGCATAAGCCGTTTAATTTGTTTGCCAGTGTCATGGTCAGGTTCATGTGTCAACTTGGCAAAGTGGTGATACCTGCTTGTCTGGTTGGGCAAGTGCTGGCCTGTCTGTTGTGATGAGGATATTTCATATAATTAAATCATGATCACATCAGCTGCATCCACAGCAAATCCCATTTGTAATCAGCGAAGGAGAGTGTCTTCTGCAATGAGTGGTGCTTAATCTAATCACTGTAAGGCTTTTAAGGAGGACTCGGAAGAGACAGGCTCTCTTCCTGCTTCAGCCGGCGAGCCTCTCCTGTGGAGTTGGTCCAGACCCTCCATCAGAATCGTTGGCTTAACAGCCAGCCCTAAGGATTTTGGACTCTGCGTTCCCATGGTTACGTGAGACACTTTTATAAACTTTATATTTGTGAGTGTTTCCTGTTGGTTCTGTTTCTCTAGAGAACCCTAATAGAACTTGGTCCCAGGAGTGGTTCTTAAGAAACAGAATCTTAAAAATGAGTTTTTATGAATGGTTTTCTACTCTGACTGCACTCAAAAGCACTAAGGACTCTGATTCCCAGAATCAGAATGACACTCCCAATCCATGGAGTGAGTTGGCAAAAGAGATAGTCAAAATATCACCATTCGATTCTCCTAATGCTTCACTTGTATGAAGCCAGGCTCTGGGGGATAATGTTTTTGACACGTTTACAGAGTTTTGTGGAAATGAGAGGTATAGAGATGTTGGCTGGTTGTTGTTAGATACACTGGATACATTAAGGAGTGAACGGTATGGGCTTAAGGCTTCAAACGAGAAGCTTAAGTGCCGTCTGACAGATGTAGACGTTTTTATGAGTATCCTGAAGGAAAATTTTATTTCCTGTAGCTGTTGACTTGAGATCTATGAAAATCAGACTCAGAATCTTATTGTTAGAGTAGCAACATTACAACGTAAACTGAAATCTCAGTCTTGCATGGTGTCTGCCGTTAAAGTGAGGGCATTGATTGGAAAGGAGTGGGACCCTGAAAAATGGGATGGTGACATATGGATTGATAATGATGTTGGGGGTGAGGCTAAAACCCTAGGTCATGCTGAGTCTTCTCTAGATAACCCTGTAATAATCTGCCCTGAGGACACAGCCACCCAACCTCCAGCCTGCCTTGAGGAGTTGGCCACCCCACCTCCTCTTGAAGGAATTAGCCATAGAGTAATTAATCCTGTTTCACCAGATGAAACTGCAAATGAATGTCCTGAAGCAAATGGCTTGGAAGATATTTCTAATTCTTTTCATGACCCACCTCTACCACCCCTCATTTCTTCTAGACCTATAATAGACTAAAGTCCCAACAGGCCCCTAAAGGTGAGTTACAAAGTATCACACATGAAGAGGTACATTATACTCCAAAAGAACTGTGTGAGTTTTCCAATTTATATAGACAGAAATCAGGGGAATATGTGTGGCAATGGATTTTAAGGGTGTGGGATAGTGGTGGCAGGAATACAAGGCTGGATCAGGATGAATTTATTGAGATATGAGCCCACTAAGCAGAGATTCTGCATTCAATGTTATAGCTCGAGGGGTTAGAGAAGGTATTAACAGTTTGTTTGGATGGTTGGCTGAAACATGGATCAAAAGGTGGCCGATGTTACCTGAGGTTGAAATGCCAGATCTGCCCTGGTATAATGTAGATGAGGGGATCCAGAGGCTTAGAGAGATTGGAATGTTAGAGTGGATTTATCATGCAAAGCCTACTCTTACACCCTAGGAATCTCCAAAGATTGCACCTTTTACCAGAACAGTGAGAAATAAATTTGTGAGACTAGTGCCATCATCCCTGAAGAGCTCTGTAGCTGCACTTCTCTGTAGGTCAGATATTACTGTAGGAACTGCTGTCAGCTGGAATCCTTTAACACAATGGGGATCACCAGATCCCAAGTTGGCAGAAGCCAAGTGACAGTACTTAATTGCCAAAGACAGGGTAGACGTGGCTATTATAATAGACAGCAAACTCAAAGCAGGAGTCAAAATCATGTGACTTGCAGAAGTTTGTGGCATTGGCTAGTAAATCATGGGGTGCTTAGAAATACAATAGAAGGGCAGTCTATTAAATTCTTGTTCAAGCTGTACAAACAAAAGAGTTCTAGGTCAAGTGAACAGAAGCCTAACCTGAATTACAAAAACACAGAGTCATGGCCCCTTAATCAATTTCCAGACTTGAGATGGTTTACAGAGCCAGAGCCCCTTGAATGAAGGGGAGGCCAGGACCCTTTGGGGGAGAACCCTGTTACACTGCCACAAATTTATACTGTTACTCTTCCTCCAAGCCTTCCCCAAAGAGACCGATGGCCTTTTACCAGGGTAACTGTGCACTGAGGAAAAGGAAATGATGAGATATTTTCGGGATTATTAGACACCGATTCAGAAGTGACATTAATCCCAGGGGACCCAAAACGTCACTCTGGTCCATCAGTCAGAGTGGGGGCTTATGGAGGCCAGGTGATCAATGGAGTTTTAGCTGCATCTCACAGTGGGTCCAGTGGGTAGATATTTCCCAAGTTCCAGAATGTATAATTGGAATAGACATACTAAGCAACTGGCAGAATCCCTACATTGGCTCTTTAACTTATGCAGTGAGGGCTATTATGGTGGGAAAGGCCAAGTGGAAGCCACTAGAACTGCCCCTACCTGGCAAAATAGTAAATCAGAAGCAATACTGGATTCCTGGAGGGATTGCAGAGATTACTGCCACTTTTAAGGACTTGAAGGATGCAGGGGTGGTGATTCCTACCACATCCCCATTCAACTCTCCTATTTGGCCTGTGCAGAAAACAGATGGGGCTTGGAGGATGATAGTGGTTTATTACAAGCTCAACCAGGTGGTAACTCCAGTCGCAGCTGCTGTTCCAGATGTAGTATCATTGCTTGAGCAAATCAGTACATCCCCTGGTACCTAGTGTGCAGCTATTGATCTGGCAAATGCTTTTTTCTCAATAGCTGTTAGTAAGGACCACCAGAAACAGTTTGCTTTCAGCTGGCAAGGTCAGCAATATACTTTCACTGTCCTACCTCAGGGGTATATCAACTCTCCAGCCCTATGTCATAATCTTGTCCGCAGGGACCTTGATCGTTTCTCCCTTCCACAAGACATCACACTGGTCCGTTATATTGATGATATCATGTTGATTGGACCTAGTGAGCAAGAAGTAGCAACTACTCTAGACTTACTAGTAAGGCATTTGCATGTCATAGGATGGGAGATAAATCCAACAAAAATACAGGGGCCTTCCACCTCAGTGAAATTTCTAGGTGTCCAGTGGTGTGGGGCATGTCAAGATATCCCTTCTAAGGTGAAGGATAACTTGCTGCATATGGCCCCTTCTATGACCAAAAAAGAGGCACAATGCCTAGTTGGTCTCTGGATTTTGGCGACAACATATTCCTCATTTGGGTGTGCTACTCCAGCCCATTTATCAAGTGACCAGAGAAGCTGCTTATTTTGAGTCAGGACCTGAACAAGAGGAGGCTCTGCGACAGGTCCAGGCTGCTGTACAAGCTACTCTGCCACTTGGACCATATGATCAGCAGATCCAATGGTGCTGGAAGTGTCAGTGGCAAATAGAGATGCTGTCTGGAGCCTTTGGTGGGCCCCTATAGGAGAATCACAACACAGACCCTTAGGATTTTGGAGCAAAGCCTTACCATCTGCTGCAGATAACTACTCTCCTTTTGAGAAACAGCAGGCCTTAGTAGAGACTGAACGCTTAACCATGGGTCACCAAGTTACCATGAGACCTGAGTTGCCTATCATGAGCTGGGTATTGTCTGAACACCAAGCCATAAAGTTGGGCATGCACAGCAGTACTCTATTGTTAAATGGAAATGGTATGTATGAGATAGGGCCAGAGCAGGTCCTGAAGGCACAAGTAAGTTACATGAGGAAGTGGCCCAAATGCCCATGGTCTCCACCCCTGCCACATTACCTTCTCTTTCCTGTGACCAGAGCTTACAGTGAATTGACTGAGGAAGAGAAAACTCAGGCCTGGTTTACAGATGGTTCAGCCCTACATGCAGGTACCACCTGAGGGTGGACAGCTGCAGCACTATAACCCCTTTCTGGGGTGTCCTTGAAGGACAGTGATGAGGGAAAATCCTCCATGGGCAGAACTTTGAGCAGTGTACCTGGTTGTTCATTTTGCTTGGAAGGAGAACTGGCCAGAGGTGCATTTGTATACTGACTCATGGGCTGTTGCTAATGGTTTGGCTGGATGGTAAGGGGCCTGGAAAGACCATAATTGGAAAATTGGTGATAAAGAGGTCTGGGGAAGAAGTATGTGGATAGACCTTTCTGAGTGGGCTAAAAACATGAAGATATTTGTGTCCCATCTGAATGTGCACCAGAGGGTGAGTTCAGCAGAGGAAGGTTTTAATAATCAAGTGGATAAGATGACCTGTTCTGTGGATACCAGTCAGCCTCTTTCCCCAACAACTCCTGTCATTGCCCAATGGGCTCATGATCAAAGTGGCCATAGTGGTAGGGATGGAGGTTATGCATTGGCTCAGCAACATGGACTTCCACTCACCAAGGCTGACTTGGCTACAGCCACTGCTGAGTGCCCAATCTGCCAGCAGCAGAGACCCACACTCAGCCCCTGATATGGCACCATTCCCCAAGGTGAACAGCCAGCTACATGGTGGCAGGTTGATTACATTGGACCACTCCCTTCATGGAAGGGGAAGCAATTTGTTCTAACTGTAACAGACACATACTCTGGATATGGATGTGCTTTCCCTGCATACAATGCTTCTGCCAAACTACCATCCCTGGGCTTACAGAATGCCTTATCTATCATCATGGTATTCCACATAGCATTGCTTCTGAACAAAGAACACACTTCACAGCAAACGAAGTGCAGGAATAGGCACATGCTCATGGAATTCTCTGGTCTTGCCATGTTCCCCATCATCCAGAAGCAGCTGGATTGATAGAACAGTGGAATCGCCTTTTGAAAACTCAATTACGGTGCCAACTAGGTGGCAATACCTTGAAGAGCTGGGGAAATGTTCTCCAGGAAGCTGTATATGCTCTGAATCAGCATCCACTGTATGGTGCTGTTTCTCCCATAGCCAAGATCCATGAGTCCAGGAACCAAGGGGTGGAAATGGGAGTGGTGTCACTCACTATTACCCCTAGTGATCCACTAGGAAAATTTTTGCTTCCTGTCCCTGCAATCTGAGCTCTGCTGGTCTACAAGTTTTAGTTCCAAAATGGGGAGTGCTTCCACCATGAGAAACAACAATGATTCCATTGAACTTGAAGTTAAGACTGCCACCTGGTCACTTTGGGCTACTCATGCCCCTGGATCAACAAGCCAAGAAGGGGATTACATTATTGTCTAGGGGGATTGACCCTGACTATCAGGGGGAAATAGAACTATAACTACACAATGGAGGTTAAGAAGAGTTTTCTTGGAATATAGGAGATCCCCTAGGGCATCTTTTAGTACTACCATGCTCTGTGATTAAAATCAATGGAAAACTACAATAACACAATCCAGGCAGGACTACCAATGGCTCTGAAACTTCAGGAATGAAGGTTTGGGGTCACCCCACCAGGCAAAGAACCATGGCCAGCTGAAGTGCTTGCTGAGGGTAAAGGAAACATGGAATGGGTAGTAGAAGAAGGTAGTGATAAATATGAACTACGACCACATGATCAGTCACAGAAACAAGGACTGTAGTGCTGTTTTGTTCATGTTATACTGTTTAAGTTGTAAGCTATCGAGTTCAAGAATGAGTATTACCCAAGGGCTTGCACCCTATTGTGGAACGATTTAATGTTTCCAGTTATATGCAGGACAGTTGAGTATTGTTAGGTGAAAGAAAAAATGTGTGTTAATTGTTTTTTTATTTAGAAATTAGGTATGGTTTAAGGTGATGTGTATAGCTGCCAAGTTGGCAAGGGGTGGACTGTTATGGTCAGGTTCATGTGTCAACTTGGCCAAGTAGTGGTACCTGTTTGTCTAATTGGGCAAGTGCTGGCCTGTCTGTTGCGATGAGGACATTTTATATAATTAAATCATGATCATGTCAGCTGCATCCACTGCTAATTCCATTTGTAATTAGTCAAGGGGAGTGTCTTCTACAATGAGTGGTGCTTAATATAATCACTGGAAGCCTTTTAAGGAGGATTCAGAAGAGACAGGCTCTCTTCCTGCTTCAGCTAGCGAGCCTCTCCTGTGGAGTTTGTCCAGACTCTCCATCAGAATCATCGGCTTCACATCCTGCCCTGCAGATTTTGGAC
This sequence comes from Myrmecophaga tridactyla, assembly GCA_004026745.1. Taxonomy (NCBI): domain Eukaryota; kingdom Metazoa; phylum Chordata; class Mammalia; order Pilosa; family Myrmecophagidae; genus Myrmecophaga; species Myrmecophaga tridactyla. The sequence continues at coordinate 9,741 of PVIY010041243.1, forward strand.
TCTGCATTCCCACAGTTATATGAGACACTTTTATAAATTTTATATTTCTGAGTGTTTCCTGTTGATTCTGTTTCTCTAGAGAACCCTAACTAAAACAGCCAGTTTATGAAAATATGTTAATGTGGATCTTGTATCATATTAGACAATAAAGGGTAAAAATACTCTATGAATAGAAAACTCTCACAGTGTGTGATGATGACAGTTCAACTAAGCAAACACTATGCAAGCCAATTAAATCTTTTTAAAAGGAAAGAGCATAGCTGGGCATATCTGGCACTCAAAAAAATGCATTCATATGAGAATATTTTCTAATAGCTTTAATTGATTAATGTAAATAAGGATAAGGAAGTTTTTTAAAATTGTGAAATATTTCCTATATACAGATATAAATAGAGAATTGTATATTAAATGGAAATACAAATATACCTATAATCCAGATTCTACAAATGGTAACTTTTAATAATTTTATTACAGATTTTATTTTAATAGTAATACCTCATTCATATAATTGAAAGCCGTTCTTAAACTCTATCCTATTCCCATTTCTTCTTTCCTAGAACCATTATTCTGTGGTTTGTACATATACTTTTGATATTTTCACTATATATATAAAACATATATATATATATGTTCTAGTTTGCTAGCTGTTGGAATGGCTTTTAATAAGAAAGCCATTTTTTATTAACCAGAAACGGATTGGCTTTTAATAAAACGGGATTTATTTAATTTGTTCTTCAGAGGAAAGGCAGCTAACTTTCAACTGAGGTTCTCTCTTACGTGGGAAGGCACAGGGTGATCTCTGCTGGCCTTCTCTCCAGGCCTCTGGGTTCCAACAGCTTTCCCCGGGGTGATTTCTTTCTGCACCTCCAAAGACTTGAGCTGAGCTGTGAGTGCTGAGCTGCTTGGGCTGTGCTACGTTGTGCTCTCTCATCTAGACACCAGCCAATTAAATCAAACATCATTTACTGCAGCAGGCACACCTCCTAGCCAACTGCAGATGTGATCAGCAACAGATGAGTTTCACATGCCATTAGCTCATGTCCACAGCAATAGAACTAGGCACACTCACCTAACCAAGTTGACACCTGAATCTAACTACCACAATATATATATATATATACACACACACACATAAACCATATGCATTTTTATTATTTTTAATGTTCTTGAAATTTACATAAATATCATCCTTTGTGCATTCTTTAGGTAATTGCTTTGTTTTCTTGACATAATTTTAAGATTTAGCTATTTTGATATTTGGGGTTGTAGCTCATTGAAAGTCATTGCTGTAAAAAAAATTATTACATGATTCTACCACAATTATTTTTCTTCTGTGAAGATAATTTTTGTATTTGTGTTTAATTCCTAAAATAGCCAAGGCTTCATAAACATCACTAGGCTGGCCCTTTGTACCACTTTTCTAGAGTTCCTTTTTGGTGTATTGCTGGAAATAGAACCATTGGATCATTAGTTATATGCATCATCAGTATTATTGCATTTTTAGCCATTATTTTTCTCCAGAGGGTTTGTTGCATATACACGCTCTATAATAGTATATAAAATGTCTTATCCCACATTCCTGTCAAGGTTTTGCATGTGCCAGCATGAGAGATGTGAAATAATACATCACTTTTACTTTCATTTTAATTCCTTTGATTACCAGTGAGAATACCTTCTGAATTTTTCTCAAGTTGCTACATCTTAATAAGAACACTTAATATTTATGCCATTTATTTTTCATATTCAAAATATTTCTGGCTACTCTTTGCCCATTAGTCTTTTATATGAAGTTCAGGATCCATTTCCAAGTTTCATGAGCAATCTTTATGGCATGTTGGATAGGATTATATTAGTGTGTGAAGAAGAGATGGACACCTTTATGACATTATGCTTTCCATCCGTTTATTCATTTCATATAATATACTATACTTCAAAGTAGTTCTGTAATTTTCTCATTTAAATCTGTTCTTTAACGTGATTTCTTTTATGCTAGAATACTATGTTTTTTTCCCTTTTATATTTTCCAAGTCGTGATAATTGGCATATAAGAATGTGATTGATTTTTTACATTTTGATATTGAATCCAGAAACCTTGCTCAACTCTCTTATTAGGTCTAATAATTTGTTTGTATCTTTTCTTAGGTTTTCTATGTTAATAATAAATGACAACACCATCGTTTCTCTTATCCTTTCTTTTACTCCTTATTGATTTTTATATCTTGTGTCATTATCTAGACCTTCCATAGCAGGGGTATCTAGCTTTATTACGAATGTTTCTGTAACAGACTTTATGAATATTCTCTAATTGCTGAGATATATACAATAACTGGCTTTTGCTTTTTCAAACTGCTTACCACTTGTCTGCCATATGCTTACGAAGTGTGCTCTGTGGAATCCCTCTTTCTTCTAGATTTCAGACTCAATATCTCATACTGAATGTGCAACTTTCTTGTCACATTATCAAAACAGTCTCATTTCTATTGTTTTAGATAGTTCTATTCATTTTAAAGCTTCAATTTGATTCTCTCAAAGCTTTCTTCTTTCCATCCCACACTCTTCAGTGCAAGCTAAACTTTTGGTTTTAATGCAAGGGTGGTAGAAGTTTTGTGTGTCCTGAACCACTTCAAAGTCTCATAAAACCTACGGACTGTTTCAGTATAATGTTTTCGATGCATAAAATAAAGTATTTAGGAATTAAAAGAAGCTTATTATATAAAATACTGTTACCAAAACATTTTAAAAATTGTGATATGACCATATATGGGCTAAAGAATTGTTAACAATTGAATAATAAGATCTAGGGGCAGGTTTAATAACATCTGTAATTTCAGGATCGTGGAAATATAAACGATGAGATACATACAACAACTGCTTTTTTTTTTCTTAAGAACTGCTTTTTGACATTAATATATCTGCACTTTCTATTGTTGAAAAAGCTCACAGGTACTGCAGACTCTATTCTAGTTTGTAGTCTTCAGAAAGATTGTTAAATTTTAACTTGAAGTAAATTTTTTCCTAACCAACTTCATTAACATTCCTGAATTCTACCTATGGACAGTCCTAGGATTATGAGTCCCATTTTAATTTTCCACAATTGGATACCTTCTTTTATCATGCATTTCCTCTCTGGGATTAGAACAGAGTTAGCACAGAGCTAAATCAGAAGTCTTTGACTTCAGAAACCAAATGTGTGATTTTCAAAATGGGATGGGAATTTCTCTAGGAAAAAGACCTTAGTACCATAAATAAATGGATATAAGATTTTACAAATAGGTAAATCTAAGAGATCTGAAGTATGTATAAATGATTTAAAGAGAAAATGGTGTAAAGACAAGTGATGTGATGAAAATAAACATGCAAATAAATTATGTAAAAATATTCTAAACTTCAGTTTCCATATTGAAAGGACTCCCCTACTATACTCCAAGTATAATTCCCAAGGATCAAAAACAAAATTTGCAAGAATACCAACAGAAATAAATAGATTAATTATCAGAAAAATGTAAAAAGTGTGTATGCAGTCAAGTTATAAATTTACTGTTTAAGGAAAGATGACATTCTTTTGGAACTTCTGGAAAGAAACATATTTGCATCAATGAATTTAGAGTTCTAGTTGGTAAAGGCTTCAGGGTTAGTTGGTAGATCCAGATTGTCAAATTGGGGTCTCCTGTTATAAACTGGGCCCCTCCTCTATTCTTAAATTGTATCTTCTTAGGCCTTCTAGGTATGTTATTTTGGCTGAATTTATTAACAGATTCAAGTATTGATTATCTGATTTTATCCAACATTCACAATGTTGATGTCTAGACATTGTGAATTGCAGAGTAAATTCTCCGTGGAAAATTGTGGTAATTTCAAGTGTCACTGCAGATAGAATCTTTTGAAATCATGTTTTTAAAGACAGATTTATGGCAGTGTCTACCCCACATCTTTCCCATAAATGTTTGATAATTGCCATGTTTATAGAGTCTATGCCACCTGTGGTTATTTGGGTTCCCCAGAATAATCCTTGAGACAAAAATTGAAATTCAACACAGTATTTGAGAAATAATTCCAAGACTGGTGTAGGGAACTGGAAGGATGAGCAAAGGAAGGTAACTAGCCAGCCGACTGGTGTTCCTGCTGGGGAGCTGTGGGAGTCCATGTATAACATGTGCCTCAGAGTTGTTCCCCCATTCATGGGGTATTTATACACCTACATGCATCAATTATTGTTGAGGATTTTTCCTGGGAAGAGGGGAGGCTTAAATTTTCTGGCACTTCTGGCCTACTGTAAATGAGGAAGACAGCATTGCAGTTCCAGAAAGAGTGCTCAGACAGTTGAGAGATGGACTTTTGTGTACTAGAATGGTAAGGCTCAAGGGGCTATGGCTAGGACTCTAAATGCATCTATCACAACATGCTTTGGGCAATTGGTACACAGGCATATTGATTTTTTAAGTGTATCCAGTCCTGTCTCTGTTGACAGGGCAGAATATTCCATCAGTGTTCCCTGGTACCCTAAGTGGTGGTGGCCACTAAGAAATTCTTACTTTTATCCACTAAGTCCAAGATAATGAATCTATCCAATGTATAGAGTGCTGATAACCTACTTAGAAAAACATTGCACATGAACTATTTTATGCATTTTGTAAAAGTCATTCAAAGTAGTTTACATGAAATATGGGTGGTATCCACCAGAAAGAATGAATGATAAAATTAAAAAAAAAATCCTATCCCAAATTGTTCATGGGAAAAGAAATCACTTCCATAGATTCTTTTTTCAAAAATAATGGAATTGTATGAAACGAAGAGGCATATGTTTTAAAATAGCATATCATGCAAATAATATGACAAACTTACTTGAACTCAGCTAAAGACAAAGAAAAACAAAGGGAGTAAGTAGATCACAGATTAAGAAAAAATATATAAACTAGATTCCAAAATAGAACTTTCTTCTCCCAAATAAAAGCTGTCTGGGAAGTCATTCTGAGGTGAAAATCTTAAAAACTGGTTATAGAGAGTTAATAAAAAATACTTCATGGATCTGATATTCCTATCTTAGACTAAGAACAAAAATATTAAAGTCATTGGTACAAGTTTAAAAGAAGTCTATTATGACGTTATTGGATGGCTACATGAGGAAGAATAGTTATAGTACAATGGTACTCAACAGTGGAGGTGAGGGTTTCAGAAGGTAATCTGACAATACAGGCCCTGGAAGATGAAGGCTTGTTTAACCTGGGGTAATTGCCCCAAATAAAGGCGATTGATTAATATGAATAGTTCAGAGGCTGCTCTACCATCAGAAGCAGAACTTCATCCATAATTCCACACATTCTTACCAGACTTATTTCCCAGGAAACTGCAGGGGCCTTACACTTCACCTGAATAAGAGGACACACGATAGCACAGTGACTAGAGAAGAAGGGTTAGCCAGGGGGACTCTTCATTCCCATCTCCACCGCCACCCCGGGAGGGGAGACAGATCTGTCTATAGGCCATTACAAGCTGATATTTCTTACTTTTGCTTTTGATCTATCCAAGTCATGCCTGCTTGGAGCTACAGTTGGCTTCTAAATTGAGTTTGGATCTCCAAGTCTCTTATCCTTTTTCCTCTTGGAAACCTGCATAGGAGTCCTGAGTTGAAATGGGCCAGTTCAGAGGCTGTATGCCCAAGACAGGGTGCTGGCATGGTTGGAATGCCAAGAGTTTGCAGGAAAGCGAGAATTCTCTAAAACCTCCAAGCCTCTCTTTATTACTTAGGAATCTTTCTTCGTTGCTGGTAACAAAAAAATTTAATTCAACTCAGCTTAAGGAAAAAAAAGGAGTTTATTAGGGTGACAATTGGGGTATTTCCTGTAAGCCAAGTTCTACAAAGATGCTAGGAAGAGAGCAAGAAAGAACCCGGAACAGAGTGTGGGCCCAGGAATTCCTATTGCTTCTACATCCTTTGTCTTAATATCTCCCTGTACATTAGCTTTATTCACAATATACCTACATATGCACACAAATGTAAATATACATATAGATATATGTACATACTTAATAAACATTTCAAACATAATGGAAAAAAGAGAATATACCAGAAAACTATACATCCATCATTACAGTTTGCCTTACATTAACATTTTGTGGCATTTGCCTAAAGTCTCCATGTTTTTCCTCTTCTTCTCCATGTTGAAGTAATCACTATTCTATATTTGTTGATATTATTCTAATGTACATTCCTGTATTTTTCTACATAGAATGCTTTGGATATTAAACAACCTTTAGGGAAACTTAAATATTACATACATGTTGCCACAGAGATTGTATACTTGTCAATTTGCTTTTTTCTCATCACTTATCTTTGTTTTTGAGTTTTATTGAGATTGACATGTATTCATTTTAAAAATATGTAGTATGAGTTGCTTGGCTATTTACTATTTTTTTTGTGATTACCAATATTGCTGTGATAAACATCTCTGTGTTCTCTGTGTCATCTAGCAGATCCTAGAATTGAGACTGCAAACTTATAAGTTCATGTCTCCTATCTTCCATGTTAGGAGGTATTTCTAAGTTGTTCCCTAAAATGGTTATATCATCTTACCTTTCCACCAGCAATGTATCAGCAACCTTATATCCTCAGCAAATGCCCCCCCCCACCTCCATTGGAAGGAAATGAGGTAACATTTGTTTTAATTTTCACTTCCTTAATTACCAATGAGGTTGAATATCACCACATGCTCATAAATATTCCATGGACTGAAGAATGCGCCACACTGGAAATTATAAATCATCAGAACTGATCAACAATGAAAGTATTACATATTAAAACATGTGGGATGTAGGTAAAGAGCCAAGGAAAGGTAATTTTTATTTTGCTTTAATTCTAGAAATTCTCCCCTGAGATATACATGCAGAGTTGTGCTCCACCTGGATTCACCATTAACAGTTACACCAGCTGCATGACACAGGAACTCCAAAGATGAATGTGGTAGGCTGAATAATGGCCCCTCCTAGATGCCCAATACTAATTCCTTAAATGTGTGGCCAAAGGGACTTCACAGATGTGATTAAAGTTAAGGGCTTTGAGATGAAAAGACTATCCTGGATGGTCCAGGTGGGCCCACTGTAAACACAGGGGCCCTTATAAGGGGAAGCAGGAGAGTAAAGGGAAATGTAATGTCTGATAAAGAGTTAGAAAGAGATTGAAGATATTATGCTGCTGGCTTTAAAGATGGAGGAAAGAGCCATGAGCCAAGAAATGTAGGCTGCCCCTAGCAGATGGAAAAGGCAAGGAAACACAAAGGTGAGCAGTACAGCCAATGCCTTGATTTTAGGCCAGTGAGACCTAACTTCCAGTTATAAATTTCTGCTAGACCTAACTTCCAGTTATAAATTTCTGCTAACCTCCATAACTATAAGGTTATAAATTTGTGTTATTAGTGGTAATTTTGAGGTAATTATAGCAGCCATGCTAATACAAAGAAAAATTAAAATATAAATTGGTCCTAAGTGGTCCAATTTAAAGTGGACCTAAGTGGTCCTAAGATTTGCCATACCTGGCAAAAACGCTCACAATCTATCAAGGATCCACTCAAAACACAGACTGCGGACAACTTCTCTTCTCTTTTTGATTCTAATAGCTAAAGCTTTTCTGAAAAATTAAGCATTTGGAGGCCATTGGTTATTACTTTATCCAGCTTTTCTACCTGTTTCTAGCAGGAAGGCATTCATTTTATCTGGGTCGACATTGCGCTTGAATTATAGCATGCCCCCATCATTCTTCTCTTTTGTTTCCATCAAGCCTCTTCTGTACCTGAGTCCAAAGAGCAGAACGTGATTCTTAACTGTTCCCAGGTTTACCCACCAATACTTTCCCCCACAGGTTCAGAGTCCAGGTTCTCTTTCTCAATTCCAGTTGTAAATTTCCAAGGAAAGACTCTGTAATCAGAAAGAGAGCCCCATCTCTGGAGCAGTGGTCAATGGGTGATGGTGTACTGTTAAAATCTAAGTCATATCCAGATTTTACATTCAGGGTTGATTGTCTTCTTGACACTGTCCTCAGATGCAGGCTCTCTCCATGATTGACTCACCAGGTGGAGTGTTTTCCCTGGTTCAGATATTTGGACCCCATAGTGCTCTTATCTTGGCCAAGAGTAAAAAAACCAGATATCCAGGCATCTCAGAGATCAAGCTAAAGCCTTTTCAGGTTGGCTGTACATTAGCTCTAACCCTGTACCCAGTAGGTTCCATGACAGTGAAGTGGGAGGTGAGTGGGATGTGGTGGGGGTGGGGAGGAATTCCCAATAGAGAAGGAGCCTCTGGCTACACACCACAACTGGCGATCTCTGACCACCTCAATTTAGGTTTCATCTTTGAGCGGCTATACCCAGTCTTGGTTTTTAAGAAAAATTGGGGCTTTTAAGAAAAACTGAATGCACAGGCCAGACAAGAATTACATATATGTAACTAGAAGAAATTCTTATGTTTCTCTTTTTCTGTCCTAGAAAACTAATCACTTCAAAGGGCAGGGATCTACCACCATGCATATGCCCTATCTGGTATGGTTGGCAGAATCTGAGTCTGCACAAGAAACCCTAAAGCCTACAGAAAATATAAAAGGAGGATGTGTTCTTGTGTTGATGTGCTCACTGTCAGAAATTCCCTCGGCCCCAAGTCCCTTGGCTATTTCTGTAGTTCTCAGTTTGCTGTCTCATGCCTGGAAATAGCATGCTTACCTTCTCCATGTCTTCACAGACTATTTCTGGTGAGGCCTTTTTCCCACCTCAGGCTCATTTTAAAATCAGAACAAAACTCTAATAACACTGTATGGCCTGCTGTGTCCCTCAAGCTATTATACAACTACTTTGTAGTACACAACTACTTAGGCTTTTCAAACCTGTTTGAGTTTGCAAAAAGATCGAGAACATAGACTACAGTGAAAGAAAAAAGGAGATGGGGTTGAAATTTGAATAGTTCCAAGAATGACAAAAGAACAGGATTGATAAATGGGTTTCAACTTTAGTACCAAAGCGGGTGAGTTGTCAGTGACACCAGTAGTGCTGGAAATAGGACATAATTGATTATCAGAGGTACAGTAATGGATTGTTGGAGATACACTTGATGGTTGGAGATTAACAGAGTGTAATAATTGTTGGAGGCAGCAACAATTGCTGTTATTGTTGTATGTATTGGCTGCATGTATACAATATATATATTACTATGGGACAGCCATGATTCTATGTGCTTTAATAGATCATTTCATTCAGTCTTTACAACATTCCTATGATGGAGACACTATTAAAAGATGAGAAAAAAAGAGACTTGTTAAAGTTAAATAACTTGCTTGACATCACATAGCAATTTTGCCAGTCATATGGGAGCAACGGATGGTAGCACAGATGTCACACATTTCAGTTGACCTTTGGATTTTAAATTTATTACAAGAGTTGACAGACTATAGCCAGTGGTCCAGAAAAGTCCTGTTGCCTCTTTTTGTAAGTAACGTTTTATTGGCACACAGCCACACCCATTAATTTATGTATTAACTATGGTTACTTTCACAGTACAATGGTACAGTTGAATAGTTGTGACAGAGACCATATGGCTTAAAATGTATACCTACTAGCCTTTTCAGAAAAAGTTTGTCCAAGATTATCTTATTATCCACTTCTTTTAGAGCTTTTTGGCGCTGATCTTACTGTATTTCTTCCTCATTGTTCCCACGTGTTGGATTCTAATATACACCTCAAAGTTGAAGGTTGATTATTCTGTCTGGATGCTTCTTTAGCCATTTACAGAATCTCAGTCCTGCTCAAAATGACTCAAATTTGCCAATTGCTCCCTTTCAACGTACTTGGTAAAGCCCCCCTGTATAACCCTATACTTTTCCCCTTAAACTGCAAGATGAAATATATTTCTCTCTGCAACCTTCATGCTTCCAATATAGGGGCTTTGTGTGAGCCAGAGGCTTCGAAGGAGAAAAGTATTTTTAAATCTTCATGTCATTTTTTTTTTGTCTCTCTATATTTCTTTCCAGGGCTCTCCCTGATTTTTCCATGGCAGAAATTAAAACAATCAGGTCACCAAATCTGGCTTTCATCACTGTATTTAATCTGCCTTCCTGAGGTACATGTTTGGTGTTTACGGAGCATCTGGGATTTTCTGCTTTAGCATGTGTAGACAGAAAATTCAAAACAAGAGAAAAGTGAGGAGAATATTCCTCACAAGGGAGGGAGTCACAGTAGCTCTCTGCAGCTTGACTCTGAGCTGCATGATGTTAAAAACCTTGCCATCTTTTTCTTAGCTCTGGTCTTTGCATTTAGCAGAATGCCTGACTTATTAATGTTTGTTGAATGAGTGTATGAATGAATGAACAAATGCAAAGGAACATCCCAAGTAATGACTTGATTCTCTGTCTATTGTTCCACTCATTCCCACTCTTGTTGTCTAACATCTCACAATGTTCCAGGACCCAGTGGATCTCTAGGCAGAAGGAATATAAGAAGTCCTCATTCTCAAGTTCTATCGCTTAGGATCTTTTCAGTTTTACTAAGGATCCCACTTCGAAATCTTCCTGACCTTTATCTTGTGACCAACCACCACCTTGAATCTTCTTATGCCACGTTTATGAGATTGGGTAGAACAGTATTAATTTCCTATTGCTACTACAACAAAATACCACAAACTTAGCACACAAAAAACATGCAACACCAATCTATTATCCTTGCATTCTGGATGTCAGGAGTCTCAATGGGGTAAAATCAAAGAAGCAGCAGGGAGACTGATGTTTTCTGGAGGCTCTAGAGGAAAATTTACTTCTTGCCTTTTTCTACCTTCAAGCGGCTGCCTGAATTCCTCGACTCATGGCCTTTTTCTCCATTTTCAAAGCCAGCAGTGTATCATGTTCAAATCTCCCCTTCTGACATCTGCTTCTATTGTCACATCTCCTTTTCTTGCTCCAACTCTCCTGCTTCCCACTTAGAAGAAATCTTGTGATTATATTTAGGGTCCACCTGGAAAATCTAAGATAATGCTCCCACTTCAAGACCCTGAAGTTAGTGACATCTGCACAGTCCTTTTTGTCTTGTAAGGTAATATTCATAGGTTCTGGGCCTTGAGGTGGGAGTGAGGATATTATTTTGCCTATTCCACTATCTTTTCCTCCTTATCTGAGTTGGTCCTTGGTTCCCTACCTAGCAATCCAATGTTTCTCAGAAAGAGGCACGTCACATAGAAGGCCTGCTTGAACATCTGCCTTTAGCTTGCCACAGTGCTCTCCAAGGCCTTCGTCCAAGTCCTGGGCCTGCCTTCTGGATGCTGATGAATCTCCTCAATGATGACCTGTGTCTCTGCCAGGAGGTTAACACACTGTGACTGCTATGATCTGCATTAAGTACCCATTGTACCATTTTAGGTTTTCTAGCATATAAATCTCCACTGTTGACCCTCATAGAGTCCTGGCAGCAGAGAAAGTCAGAGCACAATGGTCCAGGAACAGATAACTTGGGCCATTCGAATTTATTAGAAATGGAGAGAGCAGAAAACTAGAAATTCTATCTGATCCAGTCCATGCCATAACCTAACCCCTGCTTTTCTCTTTGGTGATATCTGAATAACTTGGTGTTTCCATCTGTGTTAGTTAGATTCAGTTGTCAACTTGGCCAGGTGAGCATACCTAGTCTTGTTGCTGCGGACATAAGCCAATGGTACGTGAACCTCATTTGTTGCTAATTACATCTGCAGTCGGCTAGGAGGCGTGTCTGCTGCAATGAGTGACATTTGACTTAATTGGCTGGTGCTTAAATGAGAGAACGCAACGTAGCACAGCCTAAGCAGCTTGGCATTCCTCATCTCAGCACTTGCAGCTCAGCCCAGGCCTTTGGAGATGGAGAAAGAAATCACCCCGGGGAAAGTTGTTGGAACCCAGGGGCCTGGAGAGAAGGCCAGCAGAGACCATCCTGTGCCTTCCACGTAAGAAAGAACCTCAGTGGAAAGTTAGCTGCCTTTCCTCTGAAGAACCAACAAAATAAATCCCCTTTTATTAAAAGCCAATCCGTCTCT
>PVIY010041244.1:0-21780 GCA_004026745.1 Myrmecophaga tridactyla
CACAATTTCTGCAACACACCTCTACACCTCATGACCTGTACCCCATGCTCAGAGGCACCAGAATAGCACCTCAACCTGTGTCTATACCTGTACTGCAACACATCAACATACTGCTGTGCCCCACCACATGCCCCACATCCCGCTCCACATCCATCCCACAAATATAATAGGTTTAGTTGATTTGGGAAATCTACTTCCAAAGTAAACCTATCAAGATATTTACATGCTGCGAAGACAACAGAAGATCACTAAGCATATCAAGATGCAGACAGTCATAGCACAACTTAATGACCAAATTAAAACACTGGAGGAGACACAGATTTTGGAACAACTAATCAATGATGTTCATATAACTCTACTAAATAAAATAAATGGGATGGCTAAAGACATAAAGGAGATCAGCAAGATGCTAGAAGAGCATGAAGAAGAAATTTAAAGAACAAATAGAAAAATAGCAGTTTCACAGAGCTTAAAGATTCTGTAGACCAAATTAAAAATATACTCAAGACATGCAAGAGCAGATTTGAAGAGGCAGAAGAAAGAATAAGTGAACATGAGGACGGGATAACTGATTTTGAACACTCAAAACAGTAATGGCAAAAAAGATGGAAAAATTTGAATTGGATCTCAGGGAAATGATGGACAAAATAAAGTGCACAAATATAAAAATCATTGGTATCCCAGAAAAAGAAGAGACAAGTAAAGGGCTAGGAAGATTAGTTGAGCATATAATGGGGAGAAACTTCCTGATCCTTATAAAGGAAATAAATATGCACATCAAAGAAGCCTAACAATCTCCAAATGGAATATATCCAATAGGCCTTCACCAAGACACATACTAATCAGTCTGTCAAATGTTGAAGAGAAGCAGAAAATCCTGAAAGCAGTAAGAGAAAAACAATCTACTACATACAGGGGAAACCACGTAAGACTGAGTTCAGACTACTCGACAGGCACCAAGGAGGTGAGAAGCAGTGGTATGATATATTTAAAATCCTGAAAGAGAAAGATTTCCAGCCAAGAATTCTGTATCCGGCCAAATTATCCTTCTAAACTGAGGGAGAGATTAAAATTTTCACAAACAAATCCTGAAATAATTTGTCAACAAGTGACTGGCCCTACAAAAAATACTAAAAGGAGTTCTGTCAGTTGAAAAAAAAAGACAGGAGAGGTAGGTCTGGAGGAGGGCACAGAATTGAAGAGGACCAGTAAGGGTAAATTAAAGGATAAAAAGAGAAAGAGGGAAAAGAATATATAGATCTGACAAACAAAATCCAAAGAATGAGATGTTGAATTCAAGAAATGCTTTTTCAGTAATAACTTTGACTCTTAATGGACTAAACTTATCAATGCAAAGATACAGAGTAGCAGAATGGATTAAGAAATATAATCCAGCTATATGCTGCTTATAAGGGACTCAGCTTAAACAAAAGGATACAAATAGATTGAAGGTACAAAGATGGAAAAAGATGTTCCATGCAAGTAGTAACCATAAAAAAGCAAGAGTAGCTATACTAATATCTGACAAAATAGACTAAATGTAAAGACATCACAAGAGACAAAGAAGGACACTATATATTAATAAAAGGGACAATTCACCAAGAAGAAATAACAATCATGCTTATGCTCCCAATCAAAGAGTTCTAAAGTACATGAGACAGACATTGGCAAAACTGAAGGAAGCGATGGAGGCTTCAACAATAATAGTAGGAGACTTCAATACAACACTCTCCTCATAGATAGAACAACCAGAAGGAAGATCAAAAAGGAGACAGAGAAGTTAAAAAATTTGATAAATAAATTAGACCTAACAGATACATATATAGATCATTACACCACAAAGCATTAGGACATATGTTCTTCTCTAATGCTCATGAAACATTCTCTAGGATAGATCATATGCTGGGGCACAAAACAGGTCTTTACATATTTAAAAACATTCAAATTACTCAAAGTACCTTCTCTGATAATAATGGAGTGAAGCTGGGTGTAAATAACCACCAAAGAATGAAAACTTTCACAAACATATGGATGTTAAATAAAACACTCTTTAACAACCAGTGGATCAAATAAGAAATTGCTAGAGAAATCAGTAGCTATCTGGAGACAAATAAAAATGAGACTACAACAAAACAGAATTTATGAGGTGCAGCAAAGGCTGTGCTGAGAGGGAAATGTATTGCCCTAAATGCTTATATTAAAAAAACAAGAAAGAACAAAACTCAAGAACTTAACTGTTCACCTGAGGAACTTGAGAAAGAATAGCAAACTAACCCTAAAGCAAATAGAAGAAGAGAAAGAAGAAAGATTAAAGCACAGTTAAATGGATGGGAGAAATAAAGAGCAATAGAAAGAATCAATAAAAAACAAAAATTGGTTCTTCAAAAAAATCAATAAAATCAATGGGCCACTAGCCAGGCTTACAAAGAAAAAAAGAGAGAGGATGCAAATAAACAAAACCAGAAATGAAAGAGTGGTTGTTACAAAAGACCCTGAAGAAATAAAAGAAATCACAAGAGGATATTATGAACAACTATATACCAACAAACTTGACAAGTTAGATGAAATGGACAAATTCCTGGAAACACACAAACAAACTACACTGACTCAGGAAGAAATAGAAGATCTCAACAAACCAGTCACAAGTAAAGAGATTCAATCACTCATCAAAGATCTTCCTACAAAGAAAAGCCCAGGACCAGATGACTTCATACGGAAAATTTTTATCAAACATTCCAAAAAGAGCTAACACCAATCCTGCTCAAACTTTTCCAAAAAATTGAGTGAAAAGGAACCCTATCTTACTTATTTTATGAAGCTAACATCACTTTAAAACAAAAACCAAGTAAAGATGCAACAAGAAAGGAAAACTACAGGTCAACCTCCCTAATGAACACAGATGCAAAAAAATTCTCAACAAAATACTAGCAAATAGAATCCGACACATTAAAAGAATGATACACCATGACCAAGTGGGGTTTATATCAGGAATACAAGGATAGTTCAACACAAGAAAATTAATTAATGTAATATAGCACATTAACAAATTGAAAGGGAAAAATCGCATTATCTCAACTGATGTTGAAAAAGCATTTGACAAAATTCAACAACCTTTTCTGATAAAAAACACTTCAAAAGATAGGAATAAAAGTAACTTTCTCAATATGATAAAGGGCATATATGAAAAACCCATAGCCAGCGTTGTACTCAATAGAAAGAGACTGAAAGCTTTCCTCCTAAGATCAGGAATGAAACAAGGATGCTGTCTGTCAGCACTGCTATTCAACATTGTACTAAAAGTTCTAGCTAGAGCAATGAGGCAGGACAAAAAAATAAAAAGCATTCAAATTGGAAAGGAAGAAGTAAAACTTGCATCATTTGTAGATGACTTGGGAAATCTTAAGAGATCTACAACAAAGTTACTTGAGCTAATAAACTGAGCAAGATGGTGGAATATAAAATTAATGTGCAAAAATCAATAACATATCTATACACAAGCAATGACCTGAGGAGTTGTTAAGGAAAAAATTCCATTCAAAATAGCAACTAAAAGGAATAAGCACTTAGGAATGAACTTAACTAGGGATATAAAGGACTTGTACACAGAGAACTACAGAATGTTGCTAAAAGAAATCAAAGGAGATTTAAATAGGTGGAAAGGCATTCCCTGCTCATGGATAAGTAAGGTTAAATAGTTAAAAAGTCAATTCTACCCAAATTGATCTACAGATTCAACACAGTACCAATCAAAATTCCAACAACTAATTTTGAAAACTTAGAAAAGCTAGCTACCAAATTCATTGGGAAGGGAAAGAGATGAATAGCTAAAAGCATCCTAAAAGGAAGAATGAAGTAACAGGATTAACACTTTCTGATTTTAAAACTTATTATAAAGCCACAGTGGTTAAACAGCATGGTACTGGCACAAATATGAAAGTATTGATCAATGGAATTGAATTGAGAGTGCAGAAATAGACCACTAAATCTATGGTCAACTGATTTTTGACAAGCCCCCCAAATCCACTGAATTGGAGAAAAAATAGTCTTTCCAATAAATGAGCATGCGAAATTGGACATCAATAGCCAAAAAAGAACGAAAGTAGACCCTTACCTCACACCCTATACAAAAATTAACTTAAAGTGGATCAAACACCTAAATATGAGAACTAACACCAAAAAGCTTCTAGAAGAAAATGTAAGGAAACATCTTCAAGACCTAGTAATAGGAGGTAGCTTCTTAAATTTTACACCCAAAGCAGAAACAACAAAAGAAAAACTGGATAAATGAAAACTTCTCAAAATCAAAAGCTTTTGGACCTCAAAAGACTTTGTGAAAAAGGTGAAGAGGCAGCCAGCTCAATGGGAGAAAGTATTTGGAAACCACACATTGTAAAGAGGTTTGATATCCTGTTTTCATAAAGAAATCATACAACTCAACAACAAAAGAACGAACAACCCAATTATAAAATGGGTTAAAGATATCAATAGGCATTTTTCTGAAGAGCAAATATAGATGGCTCAAAAGCACATGAAGAGATACTCATTTAAATTAGCTATAAGGGATATGCAGATCAAGACTACAATGAGATTCTACTTTACACCTAAAAGAATGGCTGCTATTAGACAAACAGGAAACTACAAATGTTGGAGAGGATATGGAGACATTGGGACACTTAATGCACTGCTGATGGGAATGTATAATTGTACAGCCTCTATGGAAGACAGTTTGTCAATTCCTTAGGAAACTAAATATTGAGTTGCCCTATGACCTGCCAATAGCACATCTCAGTATATACCCAGAAGAGCTGAAAGCAGTGCCACAACCAGACATTTGCTCAGTGATGTTCATAGCAGCATTATTCACAATTTGCCAAAAGAAGGAAACATTTCACGTACCCATCAACAGATGAGTGGCTTAACAAAACGTGGTATGTACATACAATGGAATATTATGCAGCAATAAGAGAAAATGACATCCTGAAGAACATGACAAGATGGATAAGCCTTGAGGACATAATGCTGAGTGAAATAAGCTGGACACAAAAGGATAGATACTGTACGACTCCATTTTTATAACCATAGTAAAGGTAAAATCAGAGGCTTATAATACAGAAAATAAGGGATTTAGAGATACATAGAAGTTAGAAAGAGGTAAACAGTTAGCTAATGGGTTGAATTCAAATATAAGGGAATAGACAGAAGTGAAGGCAGTTCACTAGTAAGTCCATAAGTAATATTACCATATTGAAGGTAAACATGATTGAAAGGGTTTGTATGGACCTATGGATCCTACTGATTGACACTAGAAATATAAATAAGTTCTTGCAAGAACTTCAAAGGTATGATTCATGTACGAAGAGTGTTTAAGTTGAGAGTACAGGGAAAAACTGCTATTGCATGCTATGGGGTATGTTTAACAGGAAAACATCAGTAGTATCACAGCAACACCACGGGTAAATAACAGGGAGAGGGACAAGAGTTAAGGGGAGGTATGTGTTTATTGGTTATCTTTCTCTTGGGAACAATGAAATTATCTAAAATTGAGAGTGTTGATGGACTGTGGACTTTGGTCATTATGCATGATGCCTAATGAATGCAGATGGCTGAAGGATGTATTGAATGAGAAGTAGATTGGCAAACTATGGTGTATGCATATGACCAATATTGTGCTGCTACAAAAAGGAACGAAGTTGTGAGGCACGTAACATTGTGGGACATTTGGTGAGGCAAAATAAGCCAGAAACAAAAGAGCAATTATTGTATGGTTTCATTTAGAAAATGTTTATAAGAAAACAGGGGCCTAGATTGTAAGGTCTCGTAGCAGTCACATTTAGTCCAGAGTGGTAATTGTTATTTCTGGATTTTGAAAGCCTGTATTATATATATATATAACCTGGTATTCAGAGACAGAAGTGAAGGCAGTAAGGTCAGGATTAAGGTAATTCAGAACACAGGGGTTAGGAAGATATTGTCTATATTTTAGAACCTCATCTAGTCTTTGAGATGAAAAGAAGCAGCTTTAATTTTGTCCAGAACCTAAATTTTCTGTAGCACATATTCTAATTCTACCTGTCTAGATTTAAACAGTTAAAACACAGGGAATCTAGAATAAGAAAGAATGAAGGCTTTTAATCCCGTATAGTTTAATGTAATGCCTGGATATATTCCCATGGAACATGAAACTCAGGGGTGAAAGTCTCCTTGGCGGCATGGGAGATGTCTCTCAGGGATGAGTCTGACCCTGGCACTGTAGGATCGACAATGCCATCCTGATCAAAAGGGGAAAAGTAAGTATAACAAATAAGGTATCAGTGACTGAGAGAGTTCACATAGTTGAGAGGCTACTCTGGAAGTCACTCTTGCTTAAACCTCTGTTAGACATTGCTATCTATCATACCTTACCAATCCCCAACAAAAAGCATTCCAGCTAATCCTAAAGAACATCTAGGGCAATATATAAGATTCTACAAAGGTTTCATGCATTAGGGTAATTTTTGAGAAACTTACAATCTCCAGATGGATTCCTGGACCAGATAAGTCCTGAAACCTAGAGAGGCCAACCTCACCAGAACATCAGCTAGTTCCATCTCCCTACCCCTTATTATTGACAGCCCTTCCAACATGAAAATGTTAGCATGACCATAACCCAAATACCCCTAAACAGTGAGAGAAATATCAAAGGTGATGGTAGAGTAATATAGAAAAGATTGTGTTTAACAAATAAATATGAGTGCTGAATCATTATATTGATATTTCTTTTAGTTATCAGTATCTTAGAGCAGCTAGAAATAAAAACCTTAAATTGTGGAATTGTAACCCATACCAAACTCTGAAATCTGTCCTACAACTAATTGTGATGCTGTACATTGAAATTCATTGCTTTTTTGTATATACGCTATTTTTCACAAAAAAATAAAAAGAAGTGATGATTATATATATATATATATATATATATTCCTTCTAGCCTCCTATATTCTGGAGCAGCTAGGAGGAAAAATCTGAGATAATGGTATGGTGGCCCATGACAAACTCTGGAATACGTCCTGTAACTACTGTTGAAGAGTACTTTGAAAAGTATTGCTTTTTTCTTTCTTTGCTTTGTATGTATGTTATATTATACAATAAAAAAGTTAAAAACAAACAAAAAAATAAGAAGACTCAGAGCTGGAGTTGTGCAGCTCTGACAGTCAGCATTCCTACATACAGTAACTGCTAAAGGAGCTAAAAATGAGATCATCTTTCAATTAGAGATAAAAACAAAGCTGATATGGTAGGGACTAAGATAAATCAGAATACAGGGTAAAGGATACAGTGTCTGAATTTTAGAACATCGCCTACTGTATGAGGCCAAAGGAAGGCAGCTTTATTTTGTCCACAACCTAAATTTTCTGCAGCACACAATCCAGTTCAACTAGCCTGTATAATTCATTTAAACAACCCAAACACATGGATCCCAGAATGCGAGTGAAAGCTTGTAATTCTGTATAGCTTAATGCAATACCTAGATACATCCCAGAGTATAATTGGGCAGATAATTAAAAAGTGTAGGCAATGTCTCTTCAAGGCTGAAGAAACAATACAGAACTATTAAACTTTCCTAGTTGGGAGACCCCTAGTACTTTCTCAGTTCCTGGCTCAAGCACTTCCCAGAACAAACAAACAAGCAAAGAAAGAAAGAAAAAACAAACAAACAAAAACTCAACAAATGGTGCTGCAATAATGGTATACTCACATGGAAAAGAATGAAATGTGATCCCCGGCATATAGCACACACGCAAAATTAACAACCACAATTCTTTATTAGTGCAGTCTATTCTGTTCCCTCCAAAACCAATTCCTCTATTGAGAATGCAAACCATCACCATTAAGGACATGTTTTAGCTGGGGAAATGGGAATGAGGCCAGGATACTTAAAACACCACAAAGATCACTGTTCTTACCACGATTCTTGATCATTGGTTCGCTTGGTGCCCCAATTGCTAGAATTCTGAATAAGTTAATTCTGACAGTTTTTGCCAGTTTTCTCATTGCTGTTACAGACTTTTGAAACTTTTCATTTGCCATATTTTGCCTATATCACACCCTGATACATTTTTAAAGCTAGACCTGAAAATTATTTTCTTAGGTGAATATTTGAAATGAATGAGATAACACTTTTCCCAAAGTTGTGATAATTTCCAAACATATTGACAGGTTCTAATAAGATTTTTGAAACTTAAAAGTTTTCCTTTTGAAAGTGTGTTTCACCTTGAATAGCATGTCTCTGTCTGTTTACCTTTATTGTCATTGAAATCTTGAAATAATCAGTTTGTTTCTTTCTTCACAAATGTGCCTTATACCAAGTCCAGAAATGATTTTCCATTTATTCCTATATTTAAAATAATCTTCAGGTATTTATTTTTCCCTGGAATTTTGAATTTTGTATGTGAAGGGTCATCT
Source organism: Myrmecophaga tridactyla (assembly GCA_004026745.1). Classification (NCBI taxonomy): domain Eukaryota; kingdom Metazoa; phylum Chordata; class Mammalia; order Pilosa; family Myrmecophagidae; genus Myrmecophaga; species Myrmecophaga tridactyla. The sequence continues at coordinate 8,440 of PVIY010041244.1, forward strand.
TGGGTCTTTGAAGTCGATTTTGTACTTTCAAATGTGCCTGCCAATTAACATATCTGTTACTAGAAAATCCCTTTCTTACCTTCAAAAGTTGTTCCAGTGACTTACGTTCTTTTTTTTTTTTTTGAGGGTTTAGAGCTGACAATTTTTTTTTTTGCAAATGCTGAAGGTTATACTTTGATTTAGGATATATATATATATATATATATATATATAATTGAACTTCTTTTTAAAGTGAAATTCTTTTGCTCTTGTTGAGTGTTAGTGGGAATATTTTATATTCTATAATAATTATAAAGTATTGAAAAAGTTATTCAAAAATAATTGGGTTGGCAAAATGAACTTGGCAAAGATTTCAGAAACTGTGATGGAAAAACGGTTTTCCAAATAGATATCGAAGTTTCTGGTCGAATATTTCCTGTGCATGATTGGCAGTATTTATTAAATAAGGATTATTGGTTCAATTCAAAAAATATTTGTTATATAATTTCCTCCTTATATTAGTTACTCTGCTATAAACTGGGCAAATAACAAAAAAAGTCATTTTATTCAAAAGAACCCACTTATTTGCAATGTTAGCAATTTTATAAAAGAATTAATTGCAGTGACATGCCAACCATTACTATTCAGAAGATGCAATGAATCCAGAGCAAGTGGAATTCGAAGGTTGTATTTCCATTCATTTCAGAATTCTTAGTCTCCTTCATCATTTCGATTTAATTAGTCAGAATTTGAATATGTAGAGTTTATATAATATTGATATTTTGTTTTTACTTCACTACTTTGAAGATGTTGATCCACTGTTTTCTGATGTGAATTGTTTCCTATCAGAAGACTGCTTTTATTCTAATCTGTGTATCACTGAACATAATGTCATTTTTCTCTGACTCTGTGTAAGATTTTCTCTTTATCACTAATTTGAAATTTTTCTATGATGTGCCTTTCTGTAGTTTTCTTCATGATTTCTCTGTTTGGTGTTCGTTGAGTTTTTTGGATTTGCGAGTTTATAGTTGTTGATAAATTTAGAAAATTTTCAACCATTATTTCTTTAAATAATTTTATACCCCCGTGCCAGTTTGAAAGGATTTATGCACCCTAGAAAAGCCATGTTTTAATCCTAATCAATCTTGTGGGAGCAACCATTTCTTCTAATTCCTATTCAGTACTATACTTGGAAACTTGATTAGGTTGTCTCCATGGAGCAGCAGAGACACCAGAACTACACAGACCACCAGCAAGTGACCTTTGGATGTGAAGGAAAATGCTCCCGGGGGAGCTCCATGAAACAAGAAGCCTGGACAGAAAGCAGGCAGATATTGTTGTGTTTGCCATGTGCCTTTCCAGTTGAAAAAGAAAACCTGAACTTCATCGGCCTTTCTTGAGTGAAGGTAACCTCTTGTTGGTGACTTGATTTGGACATTTTTATAGACTTGCTTTAAGTGGATCTAGTGTGTCTACATTGGAATTCCTCTGAACAAGTCTTTTCATTTGCAAAATGGAATTAATAATAGAATATATCTCATGTGGTTACAGATAGGGTACTTGGGCAGACACCTCTGCAGTGTTTAGTTATTATTAGCTGTTACATTTTCCAACCCTTCTCACTCCATTTCTATAACTCATTCACTCTTATTTTCTGGTCCCTAACTTTGCCCACCAAAACGGCTCTATCCCACAGCCTGATACTTTGGCATGGTGTGGCAAACATTATAGCACTGATTCAGCTATTTTGTAACACTATCCAGATTGATGGCTCAGGGCTGGAAAAGTAAAGATAGAAGAAAAAGTTTGAGAGCCAAACTACCCTTTGCTACCTTCCTATACTTTCTTAAGAAGCATCTGAGGCCTCTACTTGTTCTATTGTCTTGCCAGGTCCCTTTTCCTACATTTAGCTATTCCTTATCATTGAGTACACTAAAATCTAAACTAGAATCTTTGACCATAGAAGTTTTCTTTCTTTTTTTTTTTTTGTTGTTGCAAATGGATTCTTTAAAAAAATAAAAGAAATCTAATGTCATTCTTTGGAATTTTTAGTGTACATATTAAAAGTCAAGCACAGATGTAAGGGGTAATAATTTTCTACTGACAAAATTGAGTGAATAAATTTGGTTCAATATTACATTGAATGTCAAACAATTATCAGTAAGCTACATATGAACTCCTCATTATTTTAGATTCATTGAGCCCCAATAAAATGAGAAAAAAAGAACCTTAATATAATTTAGTGGACAAGAAAGAATTATATCAGATTTTAGAGATGCCACGATACCCTTTCATTTGATATTGGCTTTCTGTTTTAGGTACTGTGAAGTGTGTAATACTTCCTGATGGACAGATGGATGTGAAAGTTTATATCACTGACACAACACAAATAACCTAACAGCTTCCAAAATTAATGGCACATTGTGCTTAGTGAATGCAGACACCATACATCATGTGCCTTTTTATCCAAAGTCGAAAAAGAGAAAAAATAAAACATAAGTACCTTGGAACTTCCCTTTAAATAAATTAAATATAACACTTTATAAATAATTACTAATGCAATAGGATAATTAAAAGTTTAGTGGCAAAAACTATACAGAGATTCTTATAATAAATAAAGCATCCTTATCTATGAGACAGAAGAAAGGTAAGACAACATAGCAGATTCAAATTATCTATTAATATAAATATTTCTACTGGGACCTATTATATGTGGTATGTCATTTAGTTCTTAGAACAATAAAGCAACTTACATGCTGTTATAATGGATTTGCTAATAATGAAATAAAGACTTGTGTAGGTTAAGTGAATTTCTCAAGGTACTACCACTACTAAAATAGAATACTGAAATTATAACTACTGAATTTCTGAATCTCAACTGATAGCATTTGTGGAATGACTAATAACAAATCCAATGTAAGAAATACACAAAATAATCTGGCTTGTTTTATGGTGCTGAGAAGAAAGAGATCAAAATAATGTGACTGCCAACATGAAGAGGCTTCCTTGGACAAAGTAAGACAACTTGAATATTAGAAGAATAATAAATGCAATATATTAAAACCCTATGAGTATCATGCTTTCTGTTTTCACGCAAAATGAAGTAACAGAGACTGAATTCCTTCTTCTACTGAAATCAAACAAAAACAGAAAACAACCAATCAATTGAGGAATATGAAACACTGCTATTCAGACATTAAACACCATGTAACAAAGGACATTGATTTAAAAGAGATGAATTAAGACATGAGGAAAGCCCGATGGTTGTCCCGCTTACTTTCTGGAGAGTGTTCCCAGATCACTGCACAGTGAGGCCAGAAGGAGGGGAAGTGCTGCAGTCACTTTGAATTGAGAAGACAGATGGGATTCTGAGAATTACAAAGTAGGGTAGAGTTTACCAAGTTAAATACTAGAATGAAGAAAGTTGCAGAGACGAGAGCTTCAGAGACCTGCAAAGACTTTCTTTGAAGTCTTCAGCCGAGTATTGCTCAGTACATAAATGTGAACAAATAAGCTGGAGTCTGAGAAAGAATAAAGACAGAAATCCAAAGAGTTCACACAGATCAAAAAATACACTGTGTTCCACTAGCTAGAATGTGTGAGGAAATTGCTTGAAGCCAGGAAAAGAACCGGTTGAAAGAATTAAAGAGAAAAATTCCCATTGAAAACAAAGGGCCAGGAATAGCCCATTTCCACGAGCCTGTTAGGTTAGACTATGTGGAATGGCATTGCTCTCACATGGGGTTAAATTTGTCCTACACAAAGACTGGGGTGAACTTTCCTAACAAAGATTAAAAACAAATTTTAAAAGGAGCAAACTGTAATCAAGTAAGTTAAATGAGTCCTCGAGAAAAGTCCAATAATATTTATAGAATTAAAAACATATATATCTATCTTCAACAAGGTAGAATTCACAAGCAACCCAAAACAATTACAATCAAGAAACAATGACAAGGATTTCAAAGATGCAAGAAAAGGTGGCCTATAAAGAAGAGACAAAATAATAAATTGTGACTAGCCAAAAAATGACATAGATGAAATAAGTAGACAAAGACATTTAAAAACTTTTCAGTAGGGAGTGTGAGAATAGTTCAGTGGCAGAATTCTTGCCTGCCATGCGGGAGACCCAGGTTCAATTCTGGGCCCATGCACTTCCCAAACAAACAAACAGACAAAGAAACCAACAAAAACAAACAAAATTCAGCAAATGGTGCTTCCATAACAGGATACTCACATGAAAAAAAAAACAATGAAATGTGACCCCGCCACACAGTAGTATATAAAAAAAAAGATTATCAATAGTCATAAAAACTTCAAGATTAGTGAACATGAAAGCACAGCAAAAGAAACTATCCAAAATAAAATGCAGATTAAAAATATCAAAATCATTCAGGGGCCCAGACGCCTCACCTACAGAAAGTGTCAAGTAAGAAGTGTGTATTGTTTTTAGAAAAAAAAAAAAAAAAAAAGCATTCAGGGGCTAATTTAAGCAGATTTTAAACTAGTTTTCAAGGGTTTCACAATTATAATCATAAAAGTTGTCTTTTACTTTGCATTTTCTGAGAAGACTCATTTGTGCCAAGTTGTTATTTTCAGATATTGTCCCTATGTATAAGATGAGATAATGAAACATGAATGGACTCATGAAAGGACAGAAGAAGAGAGAAAATCAGATGTGTGGCATGAGAGTCACTTTAGATGAATTTAAATTTCCAGATAGTTAAAATTTTCATCATGAAGACCCTGAATGTTTCATTCTATCAGACTTCCATATCAATACCTATTTCATAAAGTTCTTTGGGTCTCTTAGTAAGAATCTGTTTTCTGTTCACTGTCTGAGGATTACCTTATCTGGAGGCTTCTGCCTTACGCAAATCTGTCTACCTTAAAATGTTTTTAACCATAATATGCATAATACTAATATAAGCATGGAAATTTATGTTTAAAAGAGAGGTCTTCTTTTCTTCTCTTTTTAAATTTTTTTTTTCAGAATAGCAGAGCACACCTTAGCAGAAGCCTCACTGTTAACGGAAATTGCAAATCGCAAAGTCACATTGACTTTAATATTCTTGAGGTATTTCATTGTAAAAATCCATGCCTGACTTAATTATGAATCAATTCCTTAACCTGCCCCATTCTTCATAAGACTGCATCCATTGGCATAATTTCCAGTGAAGCAGAGGTTTGAAAAATTGCAGTCTCGATGCTATGCATTTAAATCACACATTGATCTCATATCTAGACATCATTCACACTTCACAGAAAATTAACGACTACATGTTAATAATGACTCTTATGAAAAGAGATACTGATATCTATGAAAGTTCACCAGGAAACCATGAATAACATGTATTTCTAATCTATACATTTTTCCTGTTATATTAAAGCATAAACCAAGGTGCTTTAATTTTATCATTCAGTGTTAGACTTGCACAATATAATTTTATAAATGAATATGAAATATGCCTACCTTTTTAGTGACATGAATAAAGAATATAATTGTGTTGTATATAGTGAAAGCCATAAGATAAAAATTTAAATAAGGACAATAAAAATAGTCACCATAATAACTTAGAGAAATATTAATTCCAGTTTGCAAAGATCAAGAGAAAATCATGGCAGTTGATAGTTCTTCTTCTGACTGATGCAAACAGATTATCCAGAAATAAGTATTTCCATTTGATTTCCTTCAATTCACATCAATTTCTTTAATCTATATTACAGGTAGTGGAATAACAGGAGTGTGGTACTCCATACAACCAGCCTCTATTTTGCACTCAATATGAGTTAGAAACTCTGTGAGGAATGGACTTAGAGAAATAAACATGATTCAGAAGACCTGGTTCTTGTTTTCAAGGAAGACCACTTCCATTTTTGTACGGGAGCCGAACAAATAATCAAGTACATTTACTCAAGTGCATTTAGAATCCTAATGGGTATAAGCATGCTGCTTTGAAAGCTCAGAGGAAGAAGTTAGGACAATATTTGGAAGGTTATGATTTGGGATTTTTGTAGGCACCAGAAGGAGTACCTACAAAAATAAAGGATGAGTGTGTGGTAGGAGGAAGAAGGCTAATGAAAACTTCCTGGCAGAGTGCTGACTTTTAATTTAAGCTATGTTAATGCTACTTTCAGGGTGGGTTCTTAATCCTCTATTGGAGCCCTTTATGAGCGTTTACAGAGACAGAGCTTAGAAAGAAATGTCCCAGGAGAAACAAGGAAGGACCCACAGAAGCCCAGAGACATTTTGGAGAGAAGGACAGTGGAAGTCACCATGTGCCTTCCCATGTGACAAAGGAACCTCTGATGCTATTGGCTTTTCTACAGTGAAGGCATCCTCCTGTTGATGCTTTAATTTGGACATTTCCATGCCCTTATAACTTGTAACTTTAAAAATCCCCACTGTCAAAAGCTAACCATTTTTGTATATTGCATTTTGGTTGCTTTAACAAACTGAAACAGTGTTCATACAAAATTCATGTTAATTTGGCTTGTGAACTTTCTGAATTAGCATCGTTTTTACCTACTGCTGCATTCATTACAAAATGACAGAATATGAGAATTAATATACTTTTTGATTCATAAGAAAGCCTGCCTGTGTTGCAGGCAGCTCCTGTTTGTTAAAGCCACCTCTATTGCAGCAGGCAGGCCCTTGTTTACTCAGGCCATTCTCTATTTGAAAAATCTCCCAAGCCCCGAGGACGGTTAATAGGCAAGATAGAGAAACCCCTGTGAAGCCCCCTCCCCTCTAGCTGCTCATCTGCTTCTGTAAAACCAGCTTTGCATCCTTAAACCAGCCAGTTGTTTACCTTGTCTTTAACCTGTCATCCTGTCTATAAAAACTGATGTTAACATTTTGTTCAGGGCTCAGACTTTCAGAGGCTACACAGCTGGGTCCTATGGCCATAGACAATAAAACCTACTTCTTGAAACTTTGGAGCCTCAGCTTCGGTTTGTTCTGTTTCTGCATAAAGTTCAGGGCAGCTTGTCCCTGCTCCGTGCAACACCTGCTGCAATGGAAATATCACTTTGCCCTGTCAGTATATACCCACAGATACGATCTGATCTCAGTGAACTCAGGATCTTTCATTTCCAACATGTTGTACTTGCATGAATAATCATTTATATTGACCATAATAAATGCATATAAGATTGAGCTTATCTAATCAAATAAATTAATTTAAGCTGATCTAAAAACTAAACAAATAAAAAATTACTTAGACCATTATTCATCTTTTTTTATGTGGAAAGAAAGCAATACCTTGTTGGAAATTAAAATATTTCTCTGAAAGAAAACTTAAAAACTGTTTTCCTCAAAAGCCAAGTTGGTTAAACAATACTCACATTTTCTATATAGCAAATAATAATTAATTGCAGATTTAATCTTTTCTTATTTTTAGTTTGCAAATATCTACAAATTGCAATTTTACCACATTGTAGGTTCAATTTTGAGAATTCCATCTCACTTTTGCATTGAAATTATTAACAAAAATAGCATTTTAATTGAACTTTCTTTATAACATAAATTTTATATTAGTCAATCTTCACTTTTCACCATAATTTAAGATACTGCTTTGAATTAGGCTATCAAATAATTTTTCTGTGAGATTTTATGGATTGTTCATAAATCCCTATATATTTAAGAATGGCCTATGCTTATCTCAAAATTGAAATAATATATCCTGGGTTTACATTTTTAGGTCACAAACTTGTTTTTGTTCAAAATTATATATACATTGCTGCATAATTCATGGGCATTTTATTTTGAAAGGAAAATAAAAGAAATCAGACTAGAACATCTTCTTCCAGGAAGTTAGTAGACATACTTTTCTCTATTCCTGAGAAATAAAAGTAAATACCCCAACCAGTATATGTAAACCACACATAAGGTTCTAATTGTTGAAAAGGAAAAAGCAGACTGTTTAGAGATTGTGGAATCCAAAAATGGGTTCTATTTTTGACCCATATACTTCAAATTTAGAACTGAATATATTGACTATCCAGAACTGTCAAAGAGAGCAGCCAAAATCAAAGCCCTAACTGAAACTTGTTATCTGAAGCCAAAGGAACCTAAAAAGGCAATCTAAAAAGATACATAATTTTAGACAATAAGTCCTTTACTCCAGCCAAGCATGATAGACAAAACTGTGGCCTTCCATCACCACCTATGCAAAAAAAGTCAGAATGAGTAGCTTCAACTTATTTATCCTGAGGTTGTTATGACGTGTCACCAGTTCTCTGCCAGTATCGTATCAGAGAAGGCCAAGAAGGAGCCAGGACTTTCCCCCTTAGCCAACAATGAAGTTCTCCCACATGGGGATCCTGGATTTCTACCTAAAGCTTTCCGCAGTGAGACACTCCCTCCTATTCTCAGGGGATGTAATAGTGTTGGAAGATGACTAGTGAAACGTCAAGACCTTCGTCACTGTGCTGAAGCCACATTCACTACAGTGATGCTGGAGAACCTCTGTGCGTCAGAACTCCCATCCCACCCAGCAGTAATAGGACACTCCCTTCCTTGGTTGGCAACAGAGATTGAGTGAGACTCCTGAACTTCTACCTCCACCTGGCAGTATAAAGTGGTATCTCAGAGAAAGCAGGCTAAAGCTGAAAGATTTCAATAACATCCAGAGGTTCAGAAAGTAATATGAAAATGTCCAGATTTCAATAGAAGACAAGTATTCATCTTACTAAGAACCAGGAAGATCTCAAATTTAGTTTTCAAAGGAAGTCAAGCAATAAATGCTAACACCAAGATGACAAAGATGTTAGAAATATCATGACAAAGCATGATAAAAAGCCTTCAATAAACAATGACATCATTTTCAAAACAAATGAAAATTTAGGAAACTCTGGAAAGGAAATAGAAGGCATAGAAAATAACCAAATGGGAATGTTAGAACTGAAAAATACAATACAAAATTAAAAACTCAACAGATGAGCTCAACAGTAGAATGGAGGGAAAAGGGGAAAGAATCCATGAATTATAAGGGATAGAAAAATAGAAAATACCCTACCTGAACAATAGACAAAAATCAGGCTGAAACAAGAAATGAGCAGAGACTCAGAGAACTGTGTGACTAAGTTCTAACATTCATGCCATCAGAGTCCTGGAAGGAGAGGAGAAAGAGAATAAGGCATTGCTAAAAGAAATATTGGCTAAACATTTTCCATATTACAGATTCAAGAACCTTAGTAAACACCAAACAGGGTAACACAAAGAAATTCATGCCAAGATATTACAAATAAACTTCTGAAAACTAAAGGTAAATAAAAATTTTGAAAGCAGCCAGAGAACATGAAAACTTACTTATAGGAGAAAAGCTATCAGATTAACAATAGATTTCTCATCTGAAATTATGGAGGCCAGAGGAAGTAGACCAATAATTTCAAGGTTCTGAAAGAAGAGTACTGTCAAGCAAGACTTCTATATCCACTAAAAATATCATTCAGGAATGAAGGATATCAAGGAGTTATCGGATGGACAAAAACTAAGAAACTTTATCACCAGTGAACATAATCTGAAAATGGTTAAAGAAATCATTTAAACTATGAAAATGAAGACGAATTAATGACATTTCTATACAAAATCTTTTAGAAAATAGAAATGGCAGAACACTTTTCTCCATTTAATGAAGCCAGTGTTACCCTGATAACGTATGCAGACAAATAAGGGAAGAAGAAAAATGTAGACCGTTATTCTTCATGTACAGAGATGCAAAAATCCTTAACAAAATATTAGTAACAGAATTCTAAATATATCAAAAGAATTATACAATGTAACCAGCTTGAACTTATTCCAAGGATGCAAGACTGTTTCAATATTCAAAAATCGTTCAGTTCAGGTGCCTCAGCTGCAAAATTCTTGCCTGCCATGCTAAAGATCTGGATTCATTTCCCAGTTGTCTGCCCATAAAAAAAAAAAAATCATTCAATGTAGTCCACCAATCTGAGAGGCTAAAGTGGAAAGACACATGATCATATCAATCAATGCAGCATTTGCAAAGTTCAATGCCCATTCAAAACAAAAACTCAAAAAAGTAAGAGTAGAGTAGATACTCTTCAAATTGATAAGGACATTTACAATGTAATTTAATGGTAAAAGCTTGAATTCTTTCTGCATTAGATTAGTAATGATGCTAGGATGTCCATTCTCATAATTTTTTATTCAACATAATGCTAAAAATCCTAGCTAATTCAATGAAGCAGGATAAGGAACTAAAAGGCACACATATAAGAATGAAATAAATAAACCTTTCCCTATTTTCAGATGAGAAGAGGTTCTAAATAGAACATCCCAAGGAATCTACAAAATATGTTCTAAAAGGATGCATGAGTTTAGTAAGCCTGCACAATACAATCTAAATATAAATAATCTGGTGTATTTTCATACATTAGCAAAAATACACCGACACAATAATTAAAAATAAAATAGCATTAAAATTATTTACTCAAAAGTGAAATCCTAGTTGCAAATTTCACAAAACGTATATACAATTTGCATGTTGAAAACCACACAATGGTGATGCAAGATATCAAAGAACTAAAAAATATGGAGAGAGGCTTATTATTTGATAAGAGAGAGGCTTATCATTGACTAGAGGACTCAGCAAAATAAATATATCAATTCCATTGAAATTGATATGCAGATTTAATGAAATTCCTATCAAAATGCTGGTAAAGTTTTTAGTAGATATAGATTACATTATTCTAAAATTTATATATAAAGGTGTCTTTGTTTGCCGGACTGCTATGACAAATAATACACAATAGGTTGCCTAAAATAATAGGAATTTATTATCTCACAGTTTCAGATGCTAGAAATCCAAAGTCAAGGTATTGGCAAGGTCCAGGCTACCTATTGGAGTCTGTAGCATTCTGGTGCTAGCTGGTCACAATCCTTCAGGTTTCTTGGCTTATATTTCTGCCTCTTGTGACATGACAATCTCTCTCTCTCCTTCTGTGGTGGTTAGGTTCTGGTACCAATTTGGCCAAGTGATGATGCCCGGTTTTCTGGTAAGGCAGGCACTGGCCTGACCATTGCTGCAAGGATATTTTGTGGCTGGTTGATACACCAGAAGGCTAGTGTATTAAATCATCAGTCAGTTGATTGTATCTGTGCTGATTACACCTACAATCAACTAAGGTTTGTCTCCCACCAGTGAGATAATCCAATCAATTGGAGTCCTTTTAGGGAGAAGAGAGACTTTCACTTCTTCTTCAGCCAGCAAGCCTCTCCTGTGGAATTTGTCCAGACCCTTCATTGGAGCTCCAGCTTAACAGCCTGACCTATGGATTTTTAACTGTTCCATTCCCACGGTTGCATCATACACCTTTATAAATCTCATACTTACAGACATTTCTTGTTTGCTCTGTTTCTTTATAAGGCCTTGACTAATACACCTCCCATCTGCTCTTCCAAGTTTTGGTGACTTCTGGCTTCTCCCTGGGCCTTCAATGACTGAGTCCTGATTTCTTCTGCTTACAAAGGTCTCAGTGGTATGGATTAAGGCCCCTCTGTGATTCTGTTGGGCCACATATTAACTAAAACTAACATCTTCACATCCACCATATTCCTGTAAATTACAATTAAGAATGGCTTTCAATGGACTACATAATTTGACCTGCAAAAACAATGGAACTATAATAGTTAAGCATGTGAGACTTATTCTTCAGTATAGTAATCAAGATGTTGTGGCATTGACAGAGAACTAGAAACATATATTATGGGAAAATAATAGAAAACCCAGAAATAGACCCACACAAAATGGCCAGATGATTTTTGAAAAGAGTGCAAAAACAATTCGATGGAGGAAAGAAAGCCTTTCCAACAAATGGTACAGACGTAATTGGACCTCCACAAACAAGTGGTTCTCAATTTACATCTCACAGCTTATACAGAAAAATTAATTAAGAATGGATAATGGGATTGAATGTATAATATAGAATTATAACAGGATTAGAAGAAATGGAATAAAATATTTGGGATATAAGGCTAGTTACATAGATTTGATGCCAGAAGAAGGTCCATAAAGGGAAAAAGTAATAAATTATTCTTCATCAAAATTTAAAACACTTGCTCCGTGAAAACATCCTGTCAAGGGGATAAAAAGACAAACTATAGCATTGGAGAAAATGTTTGAAAACACATAATCTACAAAAGGCTAGAATCTAGAATTTATAAAGAGCTCTCAAAATTCAACAGTAGAAAAGAAGAAAAAATCAATTTAGAACATGGGGAAAAGACATGAAAATCCATTTCAGCAATGAAAATATACAGATGACAAATAAGCCTATTCAATGATGTTTAGCATCATCAGGCATTAGAAAAGTGCAAATTGGATATTTCTGCCCACCTGCGGGTGAGGATGTGGAGAGCAGGTCACTCATACATTGCTGGTAGGGATGTAAATGGTAATGCTACCCTGAAAGGCAGTTTGGCAGTTTGTTTTTTCTTTAACTAAACATACAATGATCAAACTACCCAGGAATTGCACTCTCGGGCATGTATCTCAGAGGAATGAATATAATGTTCATGCAAAAACCTGTTCATAAAAGTTTCTATCAGCTTTAACTGGAAACAACCCAGTTGTTGTTCAATGAGTGAATGGTTAAACACATTGTGGAGTAATGCTCAAAAACAAAAATGAACAAACTACTGATACAAACAACAACCTGAAGGAATCTTTAGTGAATTATGCTTCATGAAGAAAGTCAATCCCAGAGAGTTATAAACTCTACAATTCTCTGCATATAGTATTCTTGAAATGACAAAATTATAGAAATGAAGGACAGATTTGTGACTACTACACTTTAAGGAAGAGGTGGGAGCAGAGACGGAGCAGATGTGATGATAAAATGAACAAAATGAATCCTTATGTTGGTAGAAATATCTTGTATCTTGACTTTATTAATGCCAATATTTTCCCCTTTTTTAAAAATAACTTTATTGAATTATAATATAATAGAGAAAAATTGATAAGCTACAAATGTACAGGTAAATGATTTTCATAAAGTAAACATACCTGTGTCACCATCACCTAGATAAGGAAATAGAACACAACCAGTACAATGTTAATATTTTTTTTTACTAAATTTATTTTAACATTTGTTCCCCCTATTATTTATTTTTATTCCATATGTTCTACTCTTCTGTTGATATAGTAGATAAAAGGAGCATCAGACACAAGGTTTTCACAATCACAGAGTCACATTGTGAAAGCTATATCATTGTTCAATCATCATCAAGAAACATGGCTACTGGAACACAGCTCTACATTTTCAGGCAGTTCCCTCCAGCTTCTCCACTACATCTTGAACAACAAGGTGATATCTACTTAATGCATAAGAATAACCTCCAGG
>PVIY010041245.1:0-21868 GCA_004026745.1 Myrmecophaga tridactyla
GAGCAGGGGTACTGGCTATTTTATGGGTGGCACAGTGACCTTGTTTTTGTATGTGTAGACAAATGTATGAAGTGGACTTGCATTCTCTCATTTTAACATTTTTTAGAGTAGCACCATCTGAAGGTTGCATCCCGTAAAGTTGCTTATGTCCAATAGGAGAAAAAAAAGGGTCTAACTGTGAGTGCTGGGGCAACTTCCAGATGCCAGGGGCTGCTTTTTGGTTTTAGTTTTCTCGCTTTCTTAAAGCCATGCATTTTAAATTTGGTCTTAGCTACAAATTGAGGAAGAGAAATTTTATTCTTGCTCTCACTGCAAAAACAAACAAACAAAAAAGAAAAAACAAAGACATGCTGGAATAGAAATAGTTTTCCACTTTCAAAAAAGTATCCACTGAAGGGTAAACAAGGCGAACCTCCACTGATCAGACAGATGTAAAGTCTCTACTGCTTAAGGAACAGCAAGGGCAAAAAGCAACTGCAGGTCAACATCACACACGGGACTTGGGACTTTTTAAAGGACAGGAAGAATCTATGAGATATGTAATATATTCATTAAAAATTTTGACTTTAAAACAGGGCCCCAAAATGGCTATTTAGGAGGATAAGAACATTCATATGATCTTCCTTCTCAGATCTCATCACAGGCAAAACAACTCAGTGTGGGTTACTGACTATCCCCGACCACCATCCCTGATGGGCATTTTTAATTTTTATATAGAACAGATTCCTTGACGTATAGACTTAAAAGTCAGTATAAAATATTCCAAACAAAAGACCTTGCTTATTTTGTGCATCAAAGGACATTTTCAAGAAAGTGAAAAGAAACCTACAGAATAGGAGAAAATAATTGCTAACTATATATCTGATAAGAGTTTAATATCCAGAACCCCTACAACTCAACATCAAAAAATAAAAAAAACAACCCAATAAAAAAATAGGCAAATAATTTGAACAGACATTTCTCCAAAAGAGATATACAAATGGTTAATAAGCATATGAAAAGATGCTCAATATCATTAGCCATTAGGGAAACACATATCAAAACCACAATGAGATACCACCTCACACCTACTAAGATGGCTATTATGGGGGGGGGGGGACAGAAAATAACAGGTGTTGACAAGGATGCAGCAAAAGAGGAACTTTAGTACACTGTTGATGGGAATGTAAAATGGTGCAGCCATTATAGAAAATAGTTCAGCAGTTCCTCAAAAGGTTAAACATAGAACTACCATAACTTAGCATTCACTTCTAGGTATATATCAAAGAATTGAAAGCAGGAACTCAGATACCTGTATGTACACCAATGCTGACAGCAACATTATTCACAATAGCCAAAAGGTAGAGGCAACCCAAATGTCCATCAACAAATGAATGAATAAGCAAAATGTGGAATGATGTTCTGATACATACTACAACATGAATGAACCTTGAGTGGAAAACACCTTGAGTGAAATAAGTCAGACACAAAGGAACAGATATTGTATGATACTATTTATATGAAATAACTAAAATATGCAAATTTATAGTGACAGGGAGTAGAGTACAGGTTACCAGGGGTCTGGGGAAGGAAGAATGGGAAGTTTATGTATAATGGATATAGGGATTCTGTTTGGGATGATGGGGAAGTCCTGGTAATGGGGGGTGGTGGGTGTACCAAAACATTGTGAACGTGATTAATCCCACTGAATGGTATACTTGGGAGGGGTTGAGATAGGAAATTTTAGGTTGTATGTATGTTTTCACAATTTTAAAAAAAGATACCAAAGAGACCTACAATTGAATGCAATACACCATCCTGGACCCAAAAGGACATTAATGGGACATATGAAAAAACTGGAATATAGACTGCAAGCTTTATGTCCATGTTAAATTTCTTGACATTTATTTACACTGATAACTGTATTTCATGTGGTGATATGAATGAAATCGTTGGTCTTAGGAAATGCACATGGACATATTAAGTATTCAAGGAGCTTGATGTATAGAAGCTACTCTCAAATGTTTAGAAGATAGGTGAGTGGGTGGGTAGATAGACTGACAGAGCAAATGTGGCAAAATGTTAAAATTGGTACATCTGGGTATCTGGGTGGTAATGGGGTAAGTTGGAGATCTCTGTATGGGTTTGTATTATTTTTGCAACTATGCTGTAAGTTTGAAATTATTTTAAAGTTAAAAATTAAAAGGGGGGTGCTGGGGAATTAGATGAAGCAAGACAAAACGAGGATGGTTGTTGTTTTCTCTTTTCTTGTAGATGTTGGACATTTTCATAATAAAAAAGTTTTTCAAGAAAGAATGCATCAATATTTTCTTTTACAGCTTTTGGATTTTATGCTGTACTGCAAAAGACCTTTTGGACTCCAACCTAATAAAAATATTTTCCCAAAGAGAAGAAAAATATGTTTCTTATGCAGTCATCAGGATACTTAATGTTAGTTCTGTAGGATAGTGTGTGGTGTCTCAGAAACCAATTAGAAACTTAGGATTAATAAAAATAAAAATTTGATAGCTAAATGAAAAAAGAACTAGTTCAAGTTGAGGGCCAGCTCAATTTAAACATCATAAATAGAAATAGAACAAACAAGGGAGCAAGAAGAGATTCCCCATTAAGAAGAAAAGGAAAAGCAAAAGTTTACTGGCCCTGGAGGTTCCTGTGAGCATGTACAGTAATGTGTAGCGAATATCCCTGAATAGAGTCTGCATTCATTACCTGCATTAGCACTGTCAGGAGAGAACCACATGACCCAAAGATTCATTTTTCACTTCACAATATTTTTTTATCCTTGTTTTAAAGCTATGTTAATAAAGCAGTTGTATTAGTTTCCTTTTACTGCTGTAACAAATTAACACAAACTTAGTGGCTTAAGCAATACGAATTTATAATCGCACAGTTTGAGAGGTCAGAAGTCTCAACCAGTTTAAACTTAAGATGTCGGCAGGCTGCGTTCCTTTTGGAGGTTCTAGGGAAGAATCTGTCCTCCTCTTCCAGCTTCTAGAGGCCGACGCATTCCTTGGCTTGTGGCCTCTTTCTCCATCTTCAAAGCCAACACTGTAGCATCTTCAGATCTCTCTCTCTCTCTCTCTGACCTCTGCATCTGCAATCACTCTCCTCTGACCTTCCCACCTCTGAAGGGCCCTTGTGATTATACTAGATGGACCTGAATAACCCAGGATACGCTCCCCATCTCAAGATTCTTAATTTAATTACAACAGCAAATTCCCTTTTGCCAGGTAAATTTACATATTCACAAATTCAAGGGATTAGGACATGGACATCTTTGGGAGGCCATTACTCTGCCTACTACAGCTGTTAAAAATATTTTAGAACAAAGAGGCTATGTAATGTTGAGAGAATTCCTGTAAAATTTCTATCCAAAATGTATTTATGATTTATTGTTCCTCTTCAGCACAGAGAGGAACTTGCCTATTTTGAAGATACTACTCCACCACATTCTGGCTTCCACTGACTATTGAGATTTATTGTCAGTTTATCATTCCTTTGTAGGTAATCTGACTTTTCTGTCTAGCTGCTTTGAAGTATTTCCTCTTGGTCCTTATTGTTCTATAGTTTCACTATGAAGTATCTAAGTACAGATGTCATTTTAATTTATCCTGCTTGGTCACTATGTTCTTCCAGAACCTAATGATTCATGCCTTTGAGTCTCAAAAACTCTGAATCATTACATCTTTATAAATTACTTATTTCCCTATTCACTCTCTTTCAGACTTCCAACGAAATGTATGTTAGGCATTCTCTCTCTATCCATCATATTTCTTACTTTCATTTCACATTTTCTATCTCTTTATCTCTCTAAATTGCACTCTGACTAGTATTCTCAGATCTGACTTCTAATTCACTATAATCATAATATCTAGTTTCTCATGTGTTTTGTGATTTTTGGTTATGAGCGCATTTTCATTAAATTATATCTGTGGGAATCCTTTGCGCCATGCGTTTAAAGTACATTATTCTGGAGATGATGTATATTTTGCTTGCCCAAGCATTTGGGGGCACCACCAAGCAAGGGGCAATCGAAATTCTTGGCTTGGGGCTTTTCAGACCACATAGGAAGTGTGGATTTGGGATCTAAAACGCTAAAAGGGCTGATTTATGGTATAAATTCTCAGAGAGACTCTTTCTCCCCTCTCCCCAGTATCAAGGCCAAGACAGACAAGTCTCCAATTGTGGGTTAGAGTTACTTTTTCCTATTTCTCCTTTTAACAACGATGGAGCCCTTTGGGAATATAAGCTTCATTCGAGGGTCTGCAATTTGATTCCTCCTCTTGAACAGATGAAGGCTGGCTATTAGAACCAAAGATCTAGAGTAACAAGACTGGCAAATACCCTTAGAACAGTCACCAGCTGTAGCGCTCATGTATCTCTCTGGATTTGTGCTTCCAAATATGGTCTCTGAAAATTTTCATTACTTTCTTTCCATCTCAGTTATGCATTAAAAAACAAACAAATGAAATTTTTAACTATATACTCACTTAATATTTTTAAATTTCTTGAAGTGAAAGTATTTTCAGGATATCCACTTTACCATATGGCCAATAACTCTGTTAGGTTTTATCTTTAAAGTCTAATATGTTTGTGTAGATATGGTGTTTGTGTATTTTATATTTAATGAAAAAAAGGAAATATTAACCATCTTTATTTTAGTAATGATGATGTTATTCAAAGTGAATATGACCTCTGCTATATAAATACATTTTAACACACAATCATTAATGGAATGATTGTGATTCTTCATATGCACAAAGAAGAAAAACAGTACAGATTTTTAAATTACCTTTAAAAAAATACGGTTATCAATGTCAATTACTCTTTTGTTTCCCAGTTTTACCCATTTGGGAAAAAAAAAACATTACACACACACACTTACATACTCATATATAGAATTCCTGAATCCAACTTGAAAAGATCTAGAGATACATATGAAATGCATCAAATCAGAAAGAATGTTTCTTTTTTTTAATTTAGTCTACCTTATTCATTTAGGTACTAAAGAAACCAAGGCTCAAAGAGTTTACAGACTCTCCAAGGACATAAACCTTCTGGAAGCCTGACTGGGACTGAAACCCAGTCTTCTGACACTTTCTATTAAACCACATTTACTAGGAGCCACTTATTCTTCCTTACTCTTTCTATGAAACTACAATGTCAGTCTCATTTTTAAAAAAAAAATCTTGTCTTAGAGTAGGATATTGCCTAAATAGGATTAATTGGCACAATTTATTGGCTTAGATTCTGAAATTACAAGGTACGCAATATTCTTAAGAAAATACATGAAGAAGAACTTGCATTCATTCCTCTTTCTTAAAAGCTGCTAACCCTCTCATCCCAGTCTCTCTGGCTTGTTCTTAGACTATAGGCCTCCCATTTTCGTTCAGGGAGCAGCAGTGTCCCTACCAACCCCCCTGTCATCTTTCAGGATTTCAATACCAATAGGCTGCCATAATGGGTCCTCTGCAAGCCAAATAACTTGGCCTCAACTGACTGGACCTGAGATGGGAAAAATAAATTTAGGTAGATACCTCTTAAGATGCCTTAAGGGTTCAGCCCAATGGGAGCCTGTACTGAATGGCATCTGGCCGCTCCTGTCAGCTCACTGGGAAGTCTGAACAGCAGACCCACAAAGTGAAATGGTCAATATGAGGAAGAGCAATAGAAACCAGAAGTTGGCCCTCACTCTGTACGTGGGACATGATTCCCAGGGGTGTAAACCTCCCAGGCAATGTGGGACAGAAATCCCGAGATGAGACAGGACCTGGCATCAAGGGATTGAGAAAACCTTCCTGACCAAAAGGGGGGAGAGAGAAATGAGACAAAATAAAGCGTCAATGGCTGAGAGATTTCAAACAGAGTCGAGAGGTTATCCTGGAGGTTATTCTTATGTTTTATATAGATATCCCCTTTTTAGTTTAAGGTATATTAGAGAGTCTATAGGGAAGTGCCTGAAACTGCAGAGCTGTGTTCCAGTAGCCATGTTTCTTAAAGATGAATGTATAATGATATAGCTTTCGCAATGTGACTTTGTAATTGTGAAAACCTTGTGTTTGATGCTCCTTTTAACTAGGGTATGGATAGATGAGTAAAAAATATGGATAAAAATAAACAGATAATGGGAGAACAAAGGTTAAAATAAATTGGGTAGATGGAAATACTAGTGGTCAATGAGAGGGAGGGGTAAGGAGTATGGTATGTAAGAGCTTTTCTTTTTTTTCTTTTTTATTTCTTTTTCTGGAGTGATGCAAATGTTCAAAAAAATTATCATGGTGATGAATACACAACTATGTGATGATATTGTGAGCCACTAATTGTACACCAGCTATGGAATGTATGTATGTTAAGACTGTTTATGTGTTTGTATGTTGTTTTGTTAATAAAAATATTAAAAAAGAAATCAGTAGTTGAGTCACTACAATGTGGCCCTTAAAAAGGCAGGACTTTCCCCTCCTAGGTATACACTGCTCAGAATTGAAAGCAGGAACTCAGGTACTTGTACACCCATAATCACAGCAGCATTATCCATGATAGCCAAAGGTAGAGGCAACCCAAGTGTCCATTGACAGATGAACTGATAAAGAAAATGTGGCATATACATACAATGGAATATTATTCACCCTAGAAAGGAATGAATTCTGATACATCTACAGCGTAGACGAACCTTGAAGACAATATGCTGAGTGAAATAAGACAGGCACAAAAGGACAGATATTGTATAATTCCACTTATCTCAAGTATCTTGAACAAGCAGATTGACAGACAAGAAATTAGATTAGAGGTTACCCGGGGTGGATGGAATGGGGAGCAATTGCTTAATGGGTGCAGAGTTTTGTTTGGGGTGATTAAAAAAGTCTGGGTAATGGATGGTGGTGATGGTAGTGCAACATTATGAATATAATTAGCACCAATGAATCGTATTCTTGGAACTGGCAAACACAGCAAGTTTTATGTTATATAGATGTTACCACAACTTGTTTTAAAGTAGGACTTTAGAATAAGACCTACTTATAAAACATCCATGCCTAGAACTGCTGTGGTTTACCGAAGGTGCTATCTACCAGAGCCGGGCTGCCCCCTGAACAATGCCCCATTTCTGACACAGAGATGTGATCGGAGAGGTGGCTTCCTGTATCCTCTGCTCCCTTCCACAGCCTCATAACCAATCCCCATCAACCGAGGTATCTGCAAACCTCTATCCCTCATAGCCTGAAAGGACCTCGGCACCTACTTTGTTTGGAGGTTAGACGGACCTACTGGCTGAAGGAAATCACAACATATCGGAATTACTCAGTTTTAAAGCATATGAATTAGAAGGGTGCACGGGTGGTTCAGTGGCAGAATGCTCGCCTTCCATGCAGCAGACCTGGGTTCGATTCCCAGGCCATGCACCACCACCACCCCTTCAAAAAGAAAACGTAAAGCATATGAATTAGAATCACTGTAATGGCTAAATCTAGGGCTCAACAATTGGGCTAAAGTTCACTACACTGTCCATGAATGTAACTAGAATAAAAATGTTCACATATCTGAAGAGCAATTTGCAGCTACAAAACCAATGTCATTTTGCTTAAACTAAAAGTATTTATTTGATGTTAAATAAGTGAGAAATTTCATAAAATTATCCTATTCCAACTCTATGACTATTTCCTTTTCACAATTTATATTAAGAAATTTAAAACTATATGAAAAATAACAAACACCCCATAGTTCTGCCATCTAGAATTCACAGCCACCAATTTTGAAATATTTGCTTCTGGTCTTTTTTTTTTAAATAAACAAAGCATTAAAAGATAAAGCCACCACCCCAACCACACACACAACCATTTTGTACTGGGGTCTCAGATGGGGTTTTTAAATGCCAAAGCCTGGTGACAGAAGGTTTAACCATTTCATCCTTAAAGGAATTAATGTCTGAGTACCTAACGTACAAAAAATCACCTGCCTCAAGCCTGAGAAGGCCAGTGGTGGATCTTCAAATCTTGTCATTAATCCAAAGCAAACTTTCCCCTTCCTTCCAAAAGTGTTACTGAGTCCAACTAGGTAAAATAAACTGGCGTCCAGGAGAGTCTCTTGCTCCTTAGATGAGCACCTGTTCTGTAACCCTCACTGTCACCTTCCCGAGGGAATCAGTGGAAGGAGAGGATGGCAACCTGGAGACAGGAAGCAGGAGCAGAAATAGCCACAGCCAGTGGCCCCTTTCAGATCACACTCGGGATGAAGAATCTACAGGAGCAGTTTCCCTGCAGGGCTCTTTCTCCGCCTCGGCAGAACACAGAGGAGAGCAGAGAACTTGGACCTGAGAAAAGACAGGCTCCCATACTGACTCCCTAGATGGCTGCAAACCCCAGGAACCTGCGTGTAGGTATCTGCAGGGAAAACCAGATGAAAAGTTTGGAGGAATTTCAGACACATTCAGAGAGATCCCTCATGTTCTCTTCAAGTTCAACAAATCTATATGCCACAAATCAAATCCAGCCATTTGGCAATGTTTTGTCCTAGTTAGACTAATTCCAATTACTTTGAGAATGTTGGAAGATCTTCTGGCTCTAGCTCCATAAAAGAACTATGTATGCACTTTGGAAACATTTAACTGTTAACCAGGATTTTCAAGAGCCTCACGTAAAACAAGAATTTTTTCTGTACTGCATTATCGAATGAAGAGTTTTACAGAGTCTGTTAGTTTATGGCTGTACTGTACAAAGTCTACCTCTAGAAGGCAGCATAACACTAGGACTCAAAATGTTCAGCTCCTGCTTGGGAAGTTTAAATTCTTATTTAAACTTCTGTCACCAGAAGTTTAAATTCTTATTTAAACTTAGAGAAAAAGAAATGTTAACGATCACCGTATGGTAGGATAGGAGAGATTTTTAATAATTTATGTTTCTATTTTTTAAGTTTTCTTCAATGGAGCATTTATTAATTAAAAAAAGATAAAGACAATGTATTTTCTTTTTAAAAGGAGGGGGCACTTTGACATTTAAAATTTTTTTTAACTTGATTCTTCTAGAAGGGAAAGAGGGCAGAAGTTCATCGGAAAAGAGTTTCATATGAACTAGAATTCAGAAATAAATTGATCTAGGGAATAATGAGTTAGAAAATAATTTTTGCTGCTAACATTCAATCAATTCATGCAATAATCTGGGCCTGGACGTCCAATTACACATGGTAGATAAGACACATATTCATCTCCACTCTCTCCAGAAATTTCAGCAAAAACTAACTAGGGAATCTCATGAAAGGAATAAAAGCCCACAAGGTCAAAGGCAGCAGCAGAAGAAACAGTGACAAAAGACGCTAATGTTTTAGAAGATGGAAAATAAGTGAAAAAGTGGTAAATTGCTCAGTGGCATGGAGAAAGCTGAAAATGAAACGTGGGCAAAAGAGAATGCCAATGAGAAGTAAGCCAAGGTGCTTCCTAAGAGGCCTGGAAAAGGTACCAGAAATGCGAGCAGCATGAGTGAGGTTGCTGAAGAGTATTTACTCAAAGTCAGTGCAGCATGGATGCTTGTGAATGCCCACCCCTCCCCACGTCCAGAGAAAAATAAATGAGAAAGCACCAGGCACAGTGGAGGGCAGGGATGATGTACCGAATGAAAAGCTGCATGGTTAAGGTAAAGTATATATACTGACTGGTGAGAACCCCACCATGTACACACACACACACACACACACACATAAACACAAATACACACACATTCACATCCCCAGACCTTTTCCATTGTTTAGCAATGAGAATGCTGGAGGGAGATAGGCAGATTCTTTTCTGGGGAAAAGACTGGGAGAATTATTGGTTCAAGCATTTAAAGAAAGCTTTGTCTAATCACTAGCTGACCACACAGCTAAATGAGCAGAGACTACAGAGGGTACATGAGACAAAGAATACAGACTTTACAAAATCAATTCAGAAAAGTCAGTAAACAAAACAGCAATGACAAGAAACATCAAAAATAAAAATTAAAAAAAAACAGTGGGAGGAAGAAAATCTGATTTCCAGAGAGATTTCAAATCAATAACTTAATCTTGAACTTTGCGAAACTGAAAAGAAGTACAAAGGAAGCCAAAGGAAGCAGAAGGAAGAAAATAATAAATGTTATAACAGAAATAAATGAAATAGAGAATAGAAAAGCATTAGACAAAAATCAATGGAACCGCCCCCTATCCCATACTATTATTGACAGCCCTTTGCAACATAGGAAAGTTAGGATGGGCATAGCCCTAATACCCCCAAAGATCGGGAGAAAGATCAAAGGAGAAGGTGGAGTTATAACAGAGAAGATAGGACTTAACAAATGAGTATGACTGCTGAATCATATTGATATTTCTTTTAGTCTCGTGTCTTGGCATAGCTAGAAGTAAAAACCTAATATTGTAGAATTGTAACCCAAACCAAACTCTGAAATCTGTTCTACAACTAATTGTTGTGGTGTGCTTTGAAACTTATTGCTTTTTTGCGTATATGTTATTTTTCACAGTAAAAATAAAACTATCAATGGAACCAAAAGTTGGTTCTTTCAAAAGATCAACAATATTGACAAATCTTTAGCTGGATTGAGCAAGAAAAAAAAAGAGAGGATTCAAATTACTAAAATCAGAAATAAAAGAGGGGACATTACTACCTAACCTTAAAGAAATAAAGAGAATTATAAAGAAATGCTATGAATAATTGTGTGCTGACAAATTAGATAACCTATATGAATTGGACAAATTGCTAGAAACATAAATTACAAAACTGACTCAAGAAGAAACAAACTATTTGAATAGACATAGAACAAGTAAAAACATTCAGTTAGTAATAAAAAATCTTCCCTCAAAGAAGAGCCCACAACCAGAGAAATTCACTGGAGAATATTTCCAAATATTTAAAGAATAATTAACACCAATCCTTAACAAACTTCAAAAAGAACAAAAGAGGAGAGATCACTTTCTAGTTCATTCTATTAGGGGCAGTATTATACCCATACCAAAACCAGACAAAGAAACCAAAAAAGAAAAATAAAGACCAATATACCTAAAAACCAATATACCTTATGAACAGAGACACAAAATCATCAACAAAATGCTGGCAAATCAAATCCAACAACATTTAAAAAGGATTACACACAATGACCAAGTGGGGTTTATCCCAATAAAGCAAGGGTGATTCAATATATGAAAATCAGCTAATGTAATAATACACTATTGCTCTTGCTTGTAAGCTTCCGGAATGCAATTTATCAGAAATGGAACAGCTTTTAAATAGGGAATTTATTAAGTTGTAAGTTTATAGTTGTAAGGCCATGAAAATATCCATATTAAGGCACCAACAAGGGGTTACCTTCACTCAAGAAAGGCTGATGCTGTCTGGAACCCCTCTGTTAGCTGGGAAGGCACCTGGCTGGCATCTGCTGGGATCTCTGCCTTCTGGACACCTCTCCCAGCTGGGAGGACACACAGAAACATCTGCTAGCTTTCTCGCCTCATTTCATAAGGCTTCCCCAGGGGCCTTTTCCTTTTGCATCTCAAAGATCTCTGGCTGTGTGGGCTCTGTCTTTTTCCAAAATGGTTCCCTTTTAAAGGACTCCAGTAAGTAACTACACCTTGAATGGGTGGAAACATATCTCCATGGAAACCATCTAATCAAAAATTACCCCCCACAATTGGGTGGGTCACATTTCCATGGAAACAATCAAAAAGATCCCACCCAGCAATACCGAATGAGGATTAAAGAACATGGCTTTTCTGGGGTACACAACAGTTTCAAACAGGCATAACCATGTTATTAGAATAATGGATAAAAACCACAAGACCAGGTCAATAGAGCAGAAAAAGCAACATCCTTTCATGATTGAAAAAACAAACAAACAAACAAAAAACTGAGCAAACTTGGAATAGAAGGAAGCTTCCTCAACCTGAAAAAGGGCATCTACCAAAAACCCACAGCTAATACCTGTGGGTTTTGTATTGTCTAAGCTAATATCACCACTTAATGGCAAACGACAGAAAGCCTCCCTCCAAAATCAGGTACAAGATGAGGATGTCTGGTTTCACCACTTCTATTCAACTTATACAGTAAGTTCTGGCAAAGGAAATTAAGCAAGAAGCCATAAAAAAGAATCCAGGAAGAAGTAAAACTATCTCTATTCACAGATGACATGATGAAATATGTAGAAAATTCCAAGGAATCCAATAAAAAACAATTAGAGATAATAAACAAGTTCAGCAAAGTTGCAGATCAATGTACAAAAATTAATTGTAGGTATATAAAAGAGCAAAGAAATCCAAAAATGAAATTAAAAAAAAACAATTCCATTTCCAATAGCATCAAAAAGAATAAAATACTTAGGAATACATTTCACAAAAGAAGTGCAAGACTTTTACACTGAACTACAAAACATTGTTGAGAGAAATTAAAGAAGACTAAACAAATGGGAAGGAATCCTGTGTTCATAGATTCTAAGACTAATTATTGTTAAAAAGGCAATATTACCCAAACTGATCTATGGATTCAATGCAAGCTCTATTAAAATCCCAGATTTTTTTAAAGGAATGGACAAGCTGAGCCTAAAATTCACATGGAAATGTAAGGGACCCAAAATAGCCAAAAAAAAAATCTTGACAAAGAACAAAGTTGGGGGATTCAGACTTCCTGATTTCAAAACTTATTACAAAACTCCAATAATCAACATAGTGTGAAACTATAATGAGGATAGACACACAGACCAAGGGGATAGAACTCAGAGTCCAGAAAGAAACCCTTATGTCTAAGGCCAAATGATTTTCAGCAAGGGTGCCAAGACAATCCAAGGGAGAAAACAGTCCTCCAAGGGGATTTCAGTTTTTCTCCTCCTACTGTTCCCTAAGGTTGAGGACCTGGGCCAGCTAAAGACAAGAGGAGAAGGGGCAGACAAGGAATACCAGGTAAGATCAGAGTTAAGGGAGGGACAGGCATGGGATACCAGTAAGATGAAGCTCGGGGAAGTGAGGCTACTTGTTCTCCTAGAACACCAGGGGCAGAAGAGGGGACACCCTTCAGTAGGGAAATGCCAGGCTCTCGTGCTCATGGGTGAACAGGTGATGATGTTTTCTGCTCTGATGAGTTTGTCGTTGCTGTTTCCCATCCCTGGGCCCTGCTCCAACTTGCTAATATGCAGGTCCAAGCTGGATTTCATTGAGTGTCCCTTGGATTCCTCTGACTGCACACTATCAGACAGGGGTAGGCGTTCCACAAAATCCTGCATTCACTTATGTTATTGCAGTGCAAACATCCAGGAACAGATGTCCAGCATGTGGAATATCGTCTACTGCAGTGGAACATCATGAGGACATTAAGTCATTTCAGATGGTTTCGAAGTGGGAAAAAATGGGCAGAATACCAAACTTTTTTTTAAAAAGAGCAACACAAAGATGGAATTCAACCCCTGACTTTTTTGTTTGACAGCACCGTGCTTTAAATTTCGAACTCCTTCCACAGAAGACAGTCCCATCTGCCAAGGGCTCCACCTTTCCTTATTTTCCTCTCCTCCCTCTTTATTTACAGGTTACCTGTCCAGTCCCCTTAGACATCTGAATTTGAAAACCTCTCGATGAAGTATATAAATCTGAATAGAAAGAAAACCCCTCCATTCATCCCACAGAGGGCTGCTGATCTAATTGGTCATATCAAGTGCCTGATGCATCCAGGCAGGGTCACTGCACTTCCTGACACCAAGAGCAGGTGTGGCCCTCAGTGTACCCACGTGTGGCTCTCATGGTACCCAGGTGTGACCCTCATCATGCCCAAGTATGGTCCCCACCATTCCCGGGTATGGCCCTCACCGTGTCTGGGTGAAGCCCTCTTTATGCCCAGGTGTGGCCCTCACTGCACTCAGGTGTGCCCTCATCGCACCCAGGTGTGACTTCCTGCTCCCCTGCTGCCAAGTAAATTGTTTGAGCTCTTCCAGGTCCAATCAACCCGCTTTCTCTCCTTCCCTCACTTGGGCACTCAGAAGTTCTCTTTCCTTCAGGCTGGTGCTAAGATGGAGATTTGGGGTTTGGGGAGAGAGAGAGAAGGGGAGTAGAGGGACTGCCTAAGCCTCAAGCCTGTCAATTTCAGTGAAACTTCCACTGGAGGTGAAGCATCAGCCCAGTTAATAAAAGTGGCACTTTGGCTTCCCATTTGCCATTGTCAGAAACCTCACAGGCGGAGTATGACCAGACCAAAACAGGATTCAGACCATTCTCAGACCATATCCTTAATAGCATCTCAGCCATCCCAACCCTACCTTTACTTTTATTATATGCACATTCATAATGCACTGAAGCGTGCGGAGTCATGACAGAAGCACACATCCTCAAAAGGTTAAACATAGTCATGCCTCATCTACCATGTAGAGAAAGTCAAATATCCTGCCCCACTCCCCTGTCAATTTCTTAAAAATAAAGTGGGCATATACCACTTTTAAAAATCAAATGAAACAAAGCTAATTCTGCATGGGAAAAAAAACAACTGAAATGAAGCAATCGTTTGAACTGTCTTGATGGCAGCCAAACAACGGCAGGATTTGTGAAGACGCAAATGAGTCAGGTTGAATGACCTGGATGTACCTAACAGCCTGCTGGTGTGAACTATTGGCCATAGGACCTCAGGTCACCTCTGAACTTTCCAGTCCAGGTAGGTTTAGCAAAAGTCAAACTGTTCCCCTGCACCTCCTCCTAGGAGAGCTTCAATTCAGCTTTTAAAGACAGGTTCTTCCCCATGAATCAGGAATATACCTGTCCAGTCATTTTAGTCTTCGTTACCGTCCTTCAATAAAATTGAAAACAGTTCTCCAGGAACATCACACATTTTTCTTATATTTATACCTAGATTCCCTGCATTTTTTGCTAACTATACCAAAATTGTTATTGCATTAACTTAGTTTCCTCAGGCTGCCACAACAAAGTTCCACAAGCTGGGTGGTTGAAAACAACAGAAATGTCTTGTCTAACAGTTCTGGAGCCGGGCAATCCCAAATGATGGTGACAGTAGGACCCTGCGTCCTCCTCAATCTGGAGGGGAGAATCTGTTCCAGGCCTTGCTCCTGGCTTCTGGTGGTGGCCCACAATGCTTGCTGTTCTCTCTTTCATTCATCACATGGCATTCTCCCCTGTGTGTCTGCCTGTGCCCACATTTCCTCTTCTTATGAGGAGACTAGTCATATTGGATTAAGGGCTCACCCTACTCCAGGGTGACCTCATTTGAACTTGCCTAGTTTCATCTGTAACTGGCCCTATATCCAAATAAGTCACATTCTGAGGTGCTGGGGATTAGGACTTCACCATATCTTTTGGGGAAAATAATCCATAACATATGTCTTCTATGTGTTGCTGATGTATAAAAATAAAATTGATTTTTTTCCTTCCACCTGCATGTGCTGCTCCATCCTTGGAATTTTATCTACAAAGCCTATGTTCAAATTTCATCTTTTCCATAAAGATTTCACTTTGAGTTTGGCTGGAACTACTCTTCTGAAATTTCATGGCATGTTAATTGCGTTATTCATACATCACTGATTTTCTTTTGCTACCTGGCAGTACGGTCCTTGAAATCAAGGACTGGGAAAATAGTTCTCTGTTGCTCACTTCCTACAGAAGTGGAATTCCTCTGGAGAGCTGTGGCTAAACTAGAAATCCTCCAAACCCTAGAATCAGCAGAGGACAGCAGGCTAACCACAGAAGCCAGTCCAAGGCTCAGCGTGTCAGTTATCCATCAATACTGGCTCACAGTTCTGCTGGTTGGTAATTTGGGTGGGGCTCAGCTGGACTCACTTATGTAGCTGCAGTCAGATGGCCTGGAACAGTGGGTCTAAGCTTCACTCCTAAGTCAAGCAGCTGGTACTGGCTGTCGGCTAGTGCTGGCTGACAACTGGGCATAGATCTTTAGCTGCTTAGCCCAAGCTTATTGACATGATGAAGGAAGGCTCCCAACAGCAAGAGTAAGCAAATCTCAGAGTGTAAGTGCTATTTAAGCTTCTGATTGCATCATGTTTGTGAATGTCCCATTTACCAGTGCAAAACCAAGGCCAAGCCCAGATTCAAGGAGTAGAAAATAGACTCCATTCCCTGTTGGGGACAGTGGCAGAATCACATTGCATAGGGGCATGCATACAGAGATGGAATGAGTTTGTGACCATTTTACAATCTTCGATATTGTTTTTCTAGACAAAAGCATATATTGAAATTAAAGGTGACTTCCAAACCAGGAGAACAGATGAATCAGGAAGAGTCCAGATCAAAACAGAGTCAAAATGTTTAAGCAAGGGCATAGATCTGGGTAAGCAGGTGCTGGGGGTTGAATCATGGCCCCCACAAAAGACATGTTCAGGTCCCAAGCCCTGGTCCTGTGGGTGTGAACCCATTTGTAAATAGGACCTTTGAAGATATTATTAGTTGAGGTATGCCTAAACAGAATGAGGGGGGCCTTAACACAGTATGGCTGACATCCCTATAAACCAAGGAAATCGGACCTAGAGAGAAAACAGGGGAGAAGAAAGAAATGGAAGTCAACAGAACCTGAAAGAGAAAGGAGAAGATGCCACCATGTACATTGCCATGGGACAGATAAGCCAAGGTCCACATTTCACAGGCCCAGAATATCACTGTGTCTGAGGGAAAAGCATCTTCTTCCTATGTCTTGATTTTTAATTTCTCCTAGCCTCAAAACCATAAGCCAATAAAGTCAACCCACTGTATGGTATTTGTTTTAGCATGTAGGAAACTAATACAGCAAGTTAAAGACAAGTCCAGAGACCCAGTTAGTATAAAGATCTGAGTTCAGGGGACAAGAAGTTCACTTAGGAGACAGAATACAAGACAGCTGTCTAGTTTCAAGATTGCTAACTAATTGGTTTATTAAACCCTGATTCATTCTGGGGTGGATTTAAGTGCCAGAGGGACATCCACAGAGGGTCGTGAGATGGTTATGGAGAAATTATGATGGTAGAGTACATGTACCAAAAGACAGCAAATTCAGAAGGAGGCTCCGGCCAGGCAGCTTGTTATCTGCCTCAGGAATGGGGTGCTCGCTGGGGTCAACATGGCCCCTGCCAGGGAACTCTGATGCCCCAAGGGCCAGGATGGCCCATTCCTATGTGGAAATGAGACTGGCTCTAAATTATAAAAGTAAAACACTCTTCCTCTATTGGTACATCCTATAACTTTGTTTATTTGGTTTTTATTTTTCTTCTTAAAACCCTGTACTCATCCTCTCAAATTCTTACTTAAGACTGAATATGTGCCAAGCACCAGCTATTCAATGGAGAACAAAAACAAAGTAGTGAAGCATCTACTAACAAGGTTTTCCAAGATCATGCCACCCTTCTATTATGAGATGTAAATATGTTCGGTTTTAAATTTCTCGCTTTGCCACCCTATTAGCAAAAGATTAGTCTTGAGTGACAGGTTGCTGTTTTTTCAAATTCACCAAGATCCCTTGGCATTCCTTATGGCTAATCTGTGACAGGGATATTTTAGGCTTGGGTTTCTGGACCTCAAAAGCCCACAGCCAATCCACACGCTGTTGCTGACATGACCCAACATCATTGTCAACCTTCTCATTAACAACATTTACTTATTGAGAGATGCAGCAATAATTCTTTCCAGGCTGAAAAATATTTTTGAAACTCGGAGCTCATGCAACTGACAAAGATACCTGCAAAAATAAGGTGTGCGCTAAATCCTCTCTCTGTACATGATGGCAGATTTCAAGTTCTGGTAGCTTTACGTAAGTCACTCAAGACCAAGAATTCAGTACTCCTTAGGAGAAATAATATGAAACAACTCAACCTGATTTTCCTGAATTTATTTGTTAGCAGTAATTTGATAAGAAGTAGGTCACAAGAGATCCTAAAATCCTCACCCCCTGCCAAAGAAGTATAACCAGTTCTGCATATTTACATTAACTGAGTTTAAAGGAATATGAGTTATGAAAATAAAGTCATGCTGTTAGGAAAGATCTGTGTCTACTCTTTTAAAATCTTAGATACACAAAAGTTCAGTATATTTGCTTCTTCTATAATATGGTTTTTAACAGAAATAAATTATTTTGTTTTTCTTAATTAAGCAGAGCAGTAGAATAACAACTCACAGCCCCACCATGTACTCCCTGATGCTTGAACAGACTGTGAAAAAAATGGCAAAAGTGGTGAAGGACACACTTAGAAAATCAGGCCTACAATACAAATACCCCCAACAAACAGACAAAGGATTTTTCAGTTGGGAACCTTAGACTTTTCTCTTAGTTAACAACTGAGTGGAACTGGTTTTACAAAAATGAAATAGGAAATGATAATAGAATTGAAAAGTCTAGAGTAAGGATTAAAAAACTTTGGCCCTCAGGCTAAAACCAGCTCCACTACCTGCTTTTATGGCCTGTGAACTAGGGGGTGGCCTTTAAATTTTTAAATGGTAGGGGAAAACCAAAAGAGTAGTATTTTGTAACATTGAAAACTATACAAAATTTAAATTTCAGTGTTACCCCATGCAACTTTATTAGAACAAAGCCACGTCCATTTGTTTAGGTATTGTCTATGGTTGCTTCCATTTCACAACACAGAGTTGCACCAGAGACCAAATGTCTTGCAAAGTCTTAAATATTTACTATTTGGCCCTTTACAGAAAATGTTTGGCACTCCTTGGTCTAGAGTCCAAATACGGCTGGCTTAAGGCTTAATTTAATTCAAAGGTTCATGTCATCTGCTGTTCTCTAGGCTGCACTCTCTGCCCAAACTTACCTTAGTTCTTAAGCTAAGTCTCTGAGCTCCAAACCCACCTATCACAAATCCTGCTGCCAGAAAACCAATTAAAAGTCCAGGTCTGCTGAAAAGTCAGTGTTGCTACCTAAATAGACGAAGCACAGCATTATTATCAACTAACGTTTCCAAAGTGAAGCTTGCTATGCTCTTACTTTGACAAACTACCTGATATGGGAATAAAAGATGAACTTAATGAAATAGATGTAATTTCACTTATTTAGGAATACAAATTTCTTAAAAGTTCTTTACAGTCTTATTCCTCCAAGAGAACTTTTAGATTATTAATAAATTGCTTCCTATTGCTCCCAAATCACCTCCATTAAACCAAAAATTAAGCCTGACTCTTGATGCCTTTTAAAAACTCTCTGAATTACCGAGGAAATCTTCATTATCTTGCAGTTTCCTTTTTATAATTAGTTGATACTCTCCCATGTGTTGTATTTCCCCCTATATTACAATAGCAGAACTATATAGCTTTTGGGCTGTTTTATTGAGGCTCAAAATTTATTTAAACGTTATTTGAAGACTTCCACTTGCAGCAGTATGGTGGGCCAGAATCTTTCAGGAACCTCTATTCACAAAAATCACTTGATCTTGTATAAAAATAATTTTTATGCCTCGGGGAGTCATAGTAAGCACAACAAGTAAGGAAATTTTCCAAGACTCCCCCTTTAACCAGAAAAATAAAACACAAAAACCTGAAACAGTCAAAAGGCAGTGTTGTCCTGAGAGTGAAAACTAAAAAGAGCACTGTAAAACTTACAGATAATTTCTTGATCAGAAGCAAGGTGAAGGAGATTAAGTCAGAATTCCTAGTTATTTTTGTTTTTGTTTTAACTTTTTATTGCAGTAAGATATATACAACTCAAAATTCCCCATTTTAACCACTTTCAAATGCTCAATTCAACAGTAATAATTATATGCAAAATATTGTGCTTCCATCGCAACATCTGTTACCCAAACTTTTCATCACCTCAAACGGAAACTCTGCATCCATTTTAAACAGTAATTCCCCATCCCCCATCCCACCTCTGGCCCCAATAACCTCTATGCTACTTTCTGTCTCTATGAGTTTACTTATTCTATATATTTCATATAATTGAGATCATACAATATGTGTCTGGCTTATTTTACTCAACTTAATTCAACTCAACTCGATGATGTCTTCAAAGTCCATCATGGCGTAGCATGGATAAGAACTTCATTCCCCTTTATGGCTGAAAAATATTCAGCCATAATATTGTATGGACCATATTTTGTTTATCCATTCAACTCCTGATAGATACTTGGTTGCTTCCACCATTTGGCTATTGTGAATAATGCTGCCATGAACACTGGTGTACAGATATCTGTCCTAGTCCCTGTTTTCAATTCTTTGGGGTTTATACCAAGAAGTAGGATTGCCAGGTCATATGGTAATTCTATGTTAACCTCTCTGAGGAACCATGAAACTGATTTCCACAGTGGCTGCACCATTTTACAACCCCACCAGCAATGTATGAGGGTTCCAATTTCTCCACATCCTTCTCAACTTTCATTAATCTGTTTTTTTAAATAATAGCCAACCTAGTGGGAATAAAGTGGCATTTCACTGTGGTTTTGATTTGCATTTCCTTGATGACCAGTGATGTGCTTATTGGCTACTTGTATACCTTCTTTAGAAAAGTGTCTATATAAGTTCTTTACCCATTTTTAATTGAGTTGTTTGTCTTTTTACTGTTGAGTTGTAGCAGTTCTTTATATATTCTGGATATTTCTCCTTATTGGATACATGGTGAGCAATTATTTTCTCCCATTCTCTAAGTTGTCTTTTTACTTTCTTGATAATGCCCTTTGATATACCAGAATGCCTGGTTTAATCCCTAGACCTTGGACAAGGAAACAGTGGTTGGTAGATGGCAAAAGAGAATCCACTACAGAGAAAACTATATTCATTTAGGCCACAGACTTTCCACAGGCTTGGATCAACCAAATACGTGAATCTGAATCTGTTTTGTATGGTCCATCTTAGCTCATGGACCATACAAAACAGGCCACAGCCAGTTGGAGCTGGCTATAGTCTGCCAAATCTTGATCTGACATACCATGTATTTCACTAATTTGTTAATATTATCTACTTCTCTACCCCATACCTAGCCCCATAAAATATGAGCTCTTTGAGGGCAGAGATAAAGTTTATTTTGTTCCCTGCTTAATCCCTATGGCCGAAAATGTGTTCAGCACATAGTAGGTGCTCAATAAATATTTTTGAAAGAATGAAAGGATGGATAAGTGAGTCAGTGAAAAAAACATTAACTTGATTTAAAATCCCCAAGGATTTCTGTAGTGGAGGCCATTGTTATTCTACCTAGATCCCTTTGAATCCCTTTCTGCCAGTACAGTGTGCCCATCCCCCAGCTTCTGAGTTTTTGTCCCCTAGAGGCTCATGCCTGCAGCCTTCTTCAGAGTACTTTCTTGGACCTGGGCCTAAACTCTAGGAGTACTGGGAGTTTATATCCCCCAGCTTCCTTGCTTTGAAGGGTTACCTACCTTGCAGTGTACTTTTCGCTCCAGAACTCCCATGGAAGTTTGTAGAGTCTGGGACTTCTCCTTAATTGGCTTCTTCCTATATTCCTAATCCCCCACTTGTTTCTTCTGGGAGCATTTTCTTTATAAATTATTTGCTCAGGAATCCTCATCTCAGGGTCTGAGACTGAGGAACTTGATCTAAGACAACCTCATATACTGGACTTACCAGATATAGATTATAAAGTAACTGTGTAATAAATGCACAAATAATTGAAAGATGAAGCCACATAGATGAACAAATAAGTGATTATTAAAAATGAACAGGCATTTTTATGGAAAAGAATCAAATACAATTTTTGAAATGAAAGATGAATTACTGAAATAAACACAGTAGATGGTTTAAGTAGCAGATTAGACACAGCTAAAAAGATAATTGATGAGCTGGAAGAAAGATCTGAAGAATATATCCAGAATACAATATACAGAATGTATTCAAAAGAGGCAGAGAGATGAAAAACATGAAAGGGAGACTAAACATGAAGGCCAGAATGAGATGGTCCAATATACATCTAATCAGAATTCCAGAAGGGGGAATAGATGTA
>PVIY010041246.1:0-21780 GCA_004026745.1 Myrmecophaga tridactyla
ATGTTATCTATCAATGCTTAGAATGGGGTTAAGGGAAGTGCTGAACTGTAACAAAGGTTAGGAGATAATGTACACTGTTACCCACCTAAATGTTTGCAAGTAGATATTTCTAAAATAAACAGAATCAATAGGAGTGTCAAAGCCTTGAATTGAAGGCTTTGCATTTTGTATATAGGGAAGAAATATGACATTACTAGTTAATTGGACAATAGCACTGAAGCCCTTACATTTCATGTTTTGCTTTAAAAGCAAGGTGTTGTTTTTCAGCCTCATTTATGAAGGTAGGTGAAGATTGAGAAATCAGTTTTTATGTACTTTATTAAAAATATGTAATTTGGGTATCTTGGCTTAATGCTTTTGTGATTTAGCTCATGTGCCAGTTTGAAAGGATTACGTACCCCAGAAAAGCTATGTTTTAATCCTGATCATCTCATGGAGGCAGCCATTTCTTTTAATCGCTGTTCAGCACTGTAGGTTGGAACCTTGATTAAATTATCTCCACAGAGATGTGGCATACCCAATTGTGTGTGCTAATCTTTAATTAAAGGGAGATGTGACTCCACCTATTCCAGGTTGTCTTTATTAGTTTACTGGGATCCTTTAAAAGAGGAAGCATTTTGGAGAAAACTTCAGAGCCACAAGAACCACAAGAGTTCACACAGCCAGAGAACTTTGGAGATGAAGAAGGAAAATGCCCCTAGAGGAGCTTCATAAAACAAGAAGCCTGAGAGAAAGCTAGCAGACATCACCATGTTTGCCATGTGCCTTTCCAGTTGAGAGAGAAACCCTGAACTTCATCGGCCTTCTGGAATTGAAGTACCTTTCCCTGGATTCCTTAGATTGGACATTTCTATAACCTTGTTTTAATCTGTGTATTTTCATGGCTTTAGACATGCAAACTTCAACTTAATAAATTCCCCTTTTTAAAAGCTATTCCATTTCTGGTATATTGAATTCTGGCAGCCTGAAAACTAAAATAGCTGGGTAAACTATCTTTCTAAAAGAAAAGTTATTTATAAAAAATTTTGAAATTATATTCTAAAATAACAGCATTTCACTGCCTACTTATATCTGGTAATTTCTAGTTCTCCATGGGTATTTGATTTCTAGCTTTATTTCATGTGCATAGAGAAAGTGTTTTGCATAACTCAGTCTTTTTAAATTTATCAGGTCTTATTTTCAGACAGAGTATGTATTCTATCCTGGAGAAAGATCTATGAGTATTTGAGAAAAAGGTATATCCTGATGTTTATGGGTACAATGTTCCATGTATGTCTGTTAGGTCTAGTTAATTTCTCATATTATTCAAGTTCTCTGTTTCCTTAGTGATCCTCTGTCTAGATGTTCTATGTATTGATGAGAGTGGTGTAGTCAAGTCTGTGTCAATGATAGGGGTGCATAAGAGATATGGGGTGTTTCTTTTTGGAGTAATGAAGATGTTCTATAATTAATTGTGGTGATGAATGCACAACTGTATGATTATACTAACAGCCATTGGTTGTACACTTTAGACGGATTGTGTGTTATGAAACTATATCTCATTAAACTGCTTTAAAATAAATAAATGTATATAATTGAGAATAAAAAAAGAGAAATTAACAAAATGGGATTTTGAGATCAATAAAACTGATAAATCTTTGGCTAGACTGAAAAATAAAAAAGAGAGAAGTTACAAATAAATAATATCATAAATGAGAAATGATGCATTACTTCTTATCCCACAGAAATAAAAAATGTCATAAGAGGATAGTATGAACAACTACATCTGAATGAATTAAGCAACTTAGATGAAATGGAAAAATTCAGCTGATTCTAGAAGAAGTATAAAACTTCAAGAGGCCAATTACACATGAAGAGATTGACTCAAGTCATCAAAAAAATCCCAACAGAGAAAATCACAGGACCACATGGCTTCACAGGTGAATTCTACCAATCACTCCAAGAAGAGTTAATACTAATCCTGCTCAAACTCTTCCAATAAATTGAAGAAGAGGAGCACTACCTAATTCATTCTATGAAGCCAAAAGTCATCCCAAAAGCAAATCCAGAGAGAGAGAGAGAAGAAAAGAAAATTACAGACCAATTTCTCATATATATATAGATTTTTTTAATCCTCAATAAAAGGACTTCTGGGAAGATGGCCAAATAGACTAGCTAGAGCTTTGCCCTGCTCCATGGAAAAGTTAGAGAAGGGACAGGAGGGTGACTGATGTGGCAATTCAGGAGTGTGGCTGACCTGGGAGAGCCTTCTGCACCACATGCAGCAGCCCTGGTTGCAGAGACCAAGGAACTGGGAGGCAAAAAGCTGGAGCCTGGAATGGAGACATGGAGCTGCAGAGCTCGTGGGAGTGCATGGACAGGAGCCCAGGACTAGGAAGTTAGCCAGGCCACCTTCTTTGGACTCCCTACCCTCACCAGTGCAGCCCCGTGACCAGCGACTCAACTCTCACCCCATGCAGCAGAACCCCATCATCTGCTCCCATTTCTGATGCTCCAGGTGCCCCTACCCCACCAGCCCCTAGTGCTCATACCTGCTCCCCACCCCCACCCCAAGTGCAGCCCAACCCACCTCTCCTGCACCCCTCCTGAGCACTATCACCTCCTCCCTGTTCCCTGCAAGCTGCTGCCATTGCATTAAGGCTGCAGGCACTAACCTCCATAACCAGGCTACCCCTTCCCACCACTGCCCATAGTGTCGCACAGACTCACTCCACCCCATCTGAGCTCTGTGCATCCGTTTACAGCACTCCCAGGTGCATGCATGCACATGGGCCCCCAATCACATCATTCAGCACTGGGAACTGCACTTTAGAGCAGTCTTAGAATTGTGCATGTGCACAGCCCTCAGCCACTCTTCCCAGCTCTGAGAAAGTGATGACCTGTGCAGCGGGTCGCATCTGCCTCCAATCCATGAAGGCATAATGCCAAACTGCTGCCACAGCTCTTCACATGTGCACAAAGTGCCCCATGCCTTAGACCAGTGCACACTAGGGTTATGCCCCTCAGATTGGTACACATGCACAGCTACATCTTTCCTGGCTGATGAGTGTCCATGTTCAGTGTTACATCCCCAACCTGTGCCTATACATGCCCTGAAACAAATCACTGCTCTGGGTGCCCACCCCCTGCCTGCTTCCTACTGTACAACCATCCCACAAGCCCAAGGCCTTAGACTACTGAAAGAAAACAACTCCCAAAGTAAATCAATCAAGATATTTACATGCCACAAAGACAACTGAAGATCACTAAGCATATCACAATGCAGACAGATATAGCCCTGCCTAATGACCAAATTAAGACAACAGCGGAGACTCAGACATTGGAACAACTAATCAGAGATGTTCATACAACTCTACTTAATAAAATAAGTGGGATAGCAAATGACATAAAGGAGATCAGGAAGACAGCAGAATAGCACAAAGAGGAATTTGAAAGAATAAAGAGAAAAATAGTGGAAATCACAGAGATTAAAAACTCTGCTGACCAAATAAAAAACATGCAATAGAAACACAACACCAGAACTAAAGAGACAGAAGAAAGAATAAGTGACAGAGAGAACAGGATAATTGACTTTGAAGACTCAAAATAGCAAATGGCAAAAAAAGTTGGAAACAATTGAATGGTAACTCAGGGAAATAATAGACAAAACAAATCATGCAAAAATAAGAATTACTGGTGTTCCAGAAGGAGCAGAGAGGAGTAAAGGGATAGGAAGAGTAGTTGAGGATATAATGGGGAAAAACTTCCTAACCCTCATATAAGACATAAATAAACAAGTCAAAGAAGCCCAAAGAACTTCAAAAGGAATAAATCCAAATAGGCCTTCCCCAGGACGCATACTAATCAGTCTGTCAAATGTTGAAGAGAAGCAGAAAATTCTGAAAGTGGCAAGAGAAAAGCAATCTATTCTATGCAAGGGAAATCAAATAAGATTGAGTTCAGACTACTCAACTAGCACCCTGGAGACAAGATGGCAGTAGTATGATATATTCAAGATCCTGAAAAAGAAAGACTTCCAGCCAAGAATCCTGTACCCAGCATAATTGTCCTTCAAAACTGAGGGAGGGATTAAAATTTTCCTGACCAAGAAGTCCTGAAAGAATTTGTCAACAAGAGACCAGCCCTGCAAGAAATACAAAACGGAGTTCTGGCAACTGAAATAAAAAACAAAAGACAGGAGAGGAAGGTCTGGAGGAAGGCACAGAATTGAAAAGTACCACCAAGGGTAATTTAAAGAATACAAAGAGAAAGAGGGAAAAGGACATACAGTTCTGAAAATAAAATAAAAAGATAGGATGCTGGAAACAAGAAACACCTTTTCAGTAATAACTTTGAATGTTAGTGGACTAAACTTACCACTTAAAAGATACAGATTGGCAGAATGGGTAAGAAACATAATCCAGCTGTATGCTACTTACAAGAGACTTATCTTAGACACAAGGACACAACTAGATTGAAAGTGAAAGGATGAAAAAAGATTTTCCATGCAAGGTGTAACCAAAAGAAAGCAAGAGTAGATATACTAATATCAGACAAAATAGACTTTAAGTGTCTATTTATACAAAGTAGTCTTTAAGTGTCTATTTATACAGAATAGACTTTGTGTCTGTTTATACAAAATAGACTTTAAGTGTCTATTTATACAAAATAGACTTTAAGTGTAAAGACATCATAAGAGACAAAGAAGGACACTATATACTAATTAAAGGAGGAATTCACCAAGATTATATAACAATCATAAATATTTATGCTCCCAATCAAGGAACTCCAAAGTACAAGAGACAGACATTGGCAAAACTGAAGGGAGTGATAGATATTTCAACAATTATAGTAGGAGATATCAATGTACCACTCTCCTCTATATGGATAGAACAAGAACAATCAGATGGAAGATCAACAAGGAAATAGTGAAGTTAAGTAACTTGATAAATGGATTAGACCTAACAGACATATATAGGTGACTGCACCCCAAAGCACAAGGATACACATTTTTCTCTAGTGCTCATGGAACATTCTCCAGGATAGATCGCATGCTGGGTCACAAAACAGGTCTTTATAAATTTAAAAACATTGAAATTATTCCAAACACTTTCTCAGATCACAATGGGGTGAAGCTGGATCTCAATAACCACCAAAGAACAAGAACATTCACAAATATATGGAGATTAAATAATACACTCTTAAACAAATTTCAAAGAAGAAATTTCCAAAGAAATCAGTAGCTATCTGGAGATGAATGAAAATGAGAATACAACTTATCAGAACTTATGGGATGTGGCAAAGGCTGTGCTGAGAGGGAAATTTATTGCCCTAAATACCTATATTAAAAAACACGAAAGAACAAAAATCAAGGACTTAACAGCAAACCCGGAGGAACTTGAGAAAGAACAGCAAACCAACCCCAAAGCAAATAAGAAAAGGGAAATAACAAAGATTAAAGCAGAGATAAATTAATGGGAGAACAAAAGCTCAATAGAAAGAATCAATAAACCCAAAAGTTGGTTGTTTGAGAAAATCAATAAAATTGATGGGCCAATAGCAAGACTGACTGAAAAAAATAAGGGAGAGAGAGACTGTGCTGGTTTGAAATGATGTACGGACACTAGAAAAGCCATGTTTTAATCCTAGTCCCATTTTGTATCAGCAGCCATTTCTTCTAATTCCTAATCAGTATTGAATATTTGAAACTGTAATTAGATCATCTCCCTGGAGATGTGACTTAATCAAGAGTGGTTGTTAAACTGGATTACCTGGAGGCATGTCTCCACCCATTTGGGTTCATCTTGATTAGTTTCTGGAGTCCTATAAAAGAGGAAACATTTGGAGAAAGAAGGAGATTCAGAGAGAGGAGAGGAGAACAACATAGCCATGAAAAGCAGAGTCCACCAGCCAGTGACCTTTGGAGATGAAGAAGGTACATGCTTCCTGGGGAGCTTCATGAAACAGGAAGCCAGGAGAAGAAGCTAGCAGGTGATGCTGTGCTTGCCAAGTGCCCTTTCAGATGAGAGAGAAACCCTGACCGTGTTCACCATGTGCCTTTCCAGATGAGAGGAAAATTCCGACTGTGTTCGCTTGTGCCCTTCCACTTGAAAAAGAAACCCTAAAATTCATTAGCCTGCTCTAACCAAGGTATCTTTCCCTGGATGCTTTAGATTGGACATTTCTGTAGACTTGTTTTAATTGGGACATTTTGCTCAGCCTTAGAACTGTAAATTAGCAACTTATTAAATTCCCTTTTTAAAAAGCCATTCCGTTTCTGGTATATTGCATTCCTGCAGCTAGCAAACTAGAACAGAGATGATGCAAATAAACAAAATCAGAAATAAGAAGGGATGCATTATGACAGACCCTGAAGCAATAAAAGAAATCATAAGAGGACACTATGAACAACTATACAACAACAAAGTAGACAACTTAGATGAAATGGACAAATTCCTGGAGACACACAAATAAGGTAAACTGACTGAGGAAGAAATAGAAGATCTCAACAAACCCAATTGTAAGTAAAGAGATTCAATCAGTCATCAAAAATCTTCCTACAAAGAAAAGCCCAGAGCCAGATGGCTTCACAGGAGAATTTTATCAAACATTCCATAAAGAACTAACACCAATCCTGTTCAAACTTTTCTTAAAAATTGAGGAAAAAGGAACTCTACCTAAGTCATTTTATGAAGCTAATATCATTGTAATACCAAAACAGGGTAAAGATGTTATAAGAAAGGAAAACTACAGGACTATCTCCCTAATGAACATAAATGCAAAAATCCTCAGTAAAATATTAGCAAATCGAATCCAACAACACATTAAAAGAATTATACACCATGACTAAGTTTATACCAGATTTATACCAGGAATGCAAGGATGGCTCAACACAAGAAAATCAATTAATGTAATACAGCATATTAGCAAATCAAAAAGGAAAAATCACATGATCATCTCAATCGATGCTGACAAAGCATCCGACAAAATTCAGCATCCTTTACTGATAAAAACATTCCAAAAGATAGGAATCAAAGTTAACTACCTCAATAGGATAAAGAGAATATATGAAAAACCAACAGCCAGCATTGTACTCAATAGAGACTGAAAACCCTCCCTCTAAGATCAAGTACAAGACAAGAATGCCCACTGTCATCACTTTTATTCAACATTGTGCTAGAAGTTCTAGCTATCAGCTAGCAATCAGGCAGGACAAAGAAATAAAAGGCATCAAAATTGGAAATGAGGAAGTAAAACTCTCATTATTTCAAGATGATATGATACTATACTTGGAAGATCCTGAGAAATCTACAGCAAATTTACTCTGGCTAATAAACAAATTCAGCAAGGTGGTGGGATATAATATTAATGTGCAGAAATCAGTAACATTTCTATGCACAAGCAATGACCTAGCTGAGGAGTCAGTTAAGGAAAAAATTCCATTCAAAATA
Organism: Myrmecophaga tridactyla; assembly: GCA_004026745.1. NCBI lineage: Eukaryota > Metazoa > Chordata > Mammalia > Pilosa > Myrmecophagidae > Myrmecophaga > Myrmecophaga tridactyla. The sequence continues at coordinate 7,431 of PVIY010041246.1, forward strand.
GCAACTAAAAGAATCAAATACTTAGGAATGATTCTTAACTAGGGATGTAAAGGACTTGTCCACAGAAAACAACATGACATTCCTAAAAGAAATCAAAGGAGATCTAAATAGGTGGAAAGACATTCCCTGCTCATGGATAGGAAGGCTAAATACAGTTAAGGTGTCAATTCTCCCCAAATTGATCTACAGATTCAGCACAGTACCAATCAAAATTCCAACAACTGACTTTGAAGATTTGGGAAAGCTAACTACCAAATTCATCTGGAAGGGAAAGAGACCCCGAATAACCAAAAGCATCCTAAAAAAAGAAGAACAAAGTGGGAGGATTAACACTCCCTGACTTTAAAACCTGTTATAAAGCCACAGTGGCCAAACAGCATAGTACTGGCACAAAGACAGAAGCAGTGACCAATGGAATCGATCTGACAGTGCAGAAATAGACCACCCAATCTATAGTCAACTGATTTTTGACATGGCCCCCAAATCCTCTGAACTGGGACAAAATAACCTTTTCAATAATTTGGCATGGAAGAAATGAATATCAACAACCAAGAGAATGAAAGAGGGCCCCTATTTTACACCCTACAGAAAAAATTAACTCAAAGTGGATCAAAAAGTGTGGGCAACAGTGGCTCAGTGGCAGAGTTCTCGCTTGCCATGCTGGAGACCCAGGTTTGTTTCCCACTGCCTGCCCATGTGAAAAAAAAATGGATCAAACACATAAATATAAAAACTAGCACCATAAAGCTTCTAGAAGAAAATGTAGGGAAACATCTTCAAGACCTGGTAGTAGGAGGTAGCTTCCTGAACTTTACACACAGAGCACAAACAACAAAAGAAAAAATAGATAAGTGGGAACTCCTCAAAATCAAACACTTCTGTACCTCAAAAGACTTCATCAAAAAGGTAAAGAGTCAGCCAACTGGAGAAAATATTTGGAAATCATATATCAGACAAAGGTTTGATTTCCTGTATACACAAAGAAATCATACAGCTCAATAACAAAAGGACAAACAACCCAATTATAAAATGGGCTAAAGATATTAATAGACATTTTTCTGAAGAGCAAATACAGATGACTCAAAAGCACATGAAGAGATGCTCATTTTCATTGGCTATAAGGGAAATGCAGATCAACACTACAATGAAATACCACCTTGCATCTATAAAAATGGCTGCTATTAAACAAACAAGAAACTATAAGTGTTGGAAAGGATGTGGAGAAACTGGGACACTTATGCCCAGCTGGTGGGGATATATAATGGTGCAGCCACTATGGAAGACTGTTTGCCAGTTCCTTAGGAAACTAAATATCAAGTTGCCCTATGACCCAGCAATAGCACTACTTGATATATACTCAGAAGAGCTGAAAACAACACAGACGTTTGCACATTGAATTTCATGGCAGCATTACTCACAATTGCACAAAGATGGAAACAAAACCAAATGCCCATCAACCGAGGAGTGGGTTAACAAAATGTGGTATATACATATGAGGGAATATTATGCAGAAGTAAGACAAAATGACGTCCTGAAGCACAGGACAAGATGGATGCTGAGGACATTAGCCAGACACAAAAGGATAGATATTGTATGATTCCACTTTTATGATCATCATAAAGGTATAATCAAAGGCTTATAATGCAGAATATAGGGAACTTAGAGACAAATAGAAGCTAGAGATGGGGAACCATTAGCTAATGAGGTTGAACTTCAATGTAAGGGAATGGAGAGGAGTGAATGTGGTTTTCAAATGGGTTTAGAATAATATTACCATATTGAAGATGAACAAGATTGAAAGGGGTTGTATAGACTTATGTCTCCCACTGATTCACACTAGAAATGTGAATTAGTTCTCATAAGAATCACTTCAGGGCCACGATGGCTCAGCAGGCAAAAATGCTTGCCTGCGATGCCAGAGGACCTGGGTTCGATTCCCGGTGCCTGCCCATGTAAAAAAAAAAATAAAAATAAACTAGCATAACAAAAAAAAAGAATCACTTAAAAGATATGATTCTTGTATAAAGAGTGTTTAAGTCCAGGGTACAGGGGGAAAGCTGCTATTGCATGTATAAGCTATGTTCAAAAGGAAACCATCAGCACTACCACAGCAACAGCAAAGGTAAATAATGGGGAGAGGGACAAGAGTAAGAGAAGGTTTAAATATTCTATTTGGTGAAGGTGTGTTTAATGGTTTTCTTTCTTTTGGAACAATGAAATTATCTAAAGTTGGGAATGTTGATGGACTGTGGACTTTGGGCCTTCTACATGATGCACGATGAATGGAGGTGGCTGAAGGATGCACTGACAGAGAAATAGATTAGTGAATGATGATGTATACAAGTGAACAAAGGTTGTGCTGCTATAAAAAGGAATAAAATCATGAGCATGTAATGCTGTGAATGAACATGTGGAACATTTGGTGAGAGAAAATGAGCCAGAAACAAAAGAACAACAATGATATGGATTTAGAAAATGCTTCTAAGAAAACAGGGGCCTAGATTGTAAGCTTTTAGAGCAGACACGTTAAGTTTGGAGTGGTGATTATTTTTTCTGGATTTTGAGAGGCCGTTTTATATATGTAACCTGATATTCAGAGATAGAATGAAGCTGAACAGGTTGGGTTAAAGTAATTCAGAACATAGGAATAAGGAAGACAGTGTCTATATTTCAGAACCACACATACTCTTTGAGACCAATGGAAGAAAGGTTTATTTGAGCCGGAACTGAAATTTTCTGTAGTGCATAATCTAATTCAACCTATATGTATAGCTCATTTGAACAATTGAAACACAGGGAGCACAGAATAAGGATGAGGTCCTTTAATTCTATATAGATTATTGTAATGTCTGGAAACATCATAGACTATATTAAGCAGATAATCAAAAAGTATTGGCAAAGTCCTCTAAGGGAGGGGAGAAAGAATATGGAACTATTAAACCTTACCATCAAGGAATCCCCTGATACTGTGTTAAATTTAAGGGACACCCAAATCAATAGGTCATGCCTTTGATCAGGAGGCTTACTCTTGTGAAGCTTATATAGGTAGCAGAGAAGCTTAGACTACCTGTAGGCATGCCTAAGAGTTACTTCTGGAGGACCTCTGTTGTTGCTCAGATGTGGCCTCAGTCTCTCTAAGCCCAAATCTGCAAGTCAAATCATTGTCCCTTCCCCTACATGGAACATGACATGCAGGGGTGAACGTCTCCCTGGCAACATGGGAGATGACTCCCAGGGATGAATCCACCTTGGGATCAACAATTCCATCCTGGCCAGAAGGGGTAAAGGAAGTGTAATTAATAAAGTATCAGTGGCAGAGAGAGTTCAAATAGAGTCGAGAGGCTACTCTGAAGGTTGCTCTTATGCAAACTTCAGGTTAGGTAGACCATGCTACCTATCATAACTTGCCAACCCCCAAACCTACAACCTCCAGATGGGTCCTTGGTCCAGATAAGTCCTGACACCTAGCCCAGCCTCTTCAGAACATCAAATAGTTCCATCTCCTATTCCATATGAGTAACAGACCCTTCCAATATCAAAAATTTATAATTGCCATAGCCCAAACAACCCTAAAGAGAGGCATGAAATAATCAAATGTGATGATGGAGTTATACAGTGAGGATAAGATTTAACAAATGAATATGAATGTTGAATCATTAAATTGATATACCTTTTAGTCTCCAGTTTTTTAGAGAAGCCAGAAGTAAAAACCTAAAATTGTGATATTGTAACCCATATCAAAATCTGAAATATGTTCCACAACTAATTATGGTGCTGTGCTTTGAAATTATAGCTTTTTTGTATATACGTTACTTTTCACAAAAAAAGAATGAAAAAGTCAATTATGATGATAAAAAAAAGTTTAAGCCCTCTAGCCTCCTACATTCTGGAGCAGCTAGAAGGAAAAATATGAGAGGATCATATGGTACCCCATGACAAACTCTGGGATCTGTCCTGTAACCACTTGTTGAAGAGTGCTTTGAAAATTATTGCTTTTTTATTGCTTTGTTTTGTATATATGTTATACTATACAATTTTAAAAGTTAAAAAAAGATAATGTGAACCAAAAAATCCTCAATAAAACGTTTGCAACATGAATCCACCAGCAGATTAAAAGAGTTGTACACGGAAGTGCTGGCAACAACATAGCAATGTAATCAGCTACTGAAAATCTCTCCCCAAAGATTCAATATAAAAAAGGACAATTCTGAATTTTTCAGAACTCTGGAGGAAGATTAAGACTGGATAAAGACCCTAAAATTCCAAATTGAAGAACAAGAAAAATATCAGGTAGAAAACTTCTGTCCCACACAGGTTTGTCCTCTTCTCTCCCAAATTGATGTTCTCACACAGTACAAAAAGGGCACAGAATTAGCAGCCAGGATCCCTCCTACTGGGTACACTGAATATAAATTCTCTCACAGCAGTGAAACAGGCCTCTACTGTTTGGACACCCAGGGGACAGGAGAGGACATTCTAAGGCCCAGGTCAGTGATGGATAGTTTGGTAAAATGTGCTTCCAGCCATGGGTCTGAATGCCCTTCTCCAATTCCTGAGGGAAACAACAGTGGATGGCTGATCTTAGCTGGGGTTCAGCTGATAACTGTGATGGCTTGGGAAGTCTTCTGCCACACAACCAAACATTGAGCCATGTTTTGGCCAACAAAGTGAGGACACAGGAGCTCTGTAAGTCCAGCCCCACACTGTCTGATGCAGCCTGAGTTCCAAAGGCAAACAGCTTCTGGGTATAATTAATTTACTGAGCAGTGACATCTGCTTGGCAGACTAGAAAGTAAAAAAGAAGTGAAAGCCTCTGCAGTGACTCTTCAGAACATATCCCATTCCCATGGGAGCTAGTCTGGACACATGACATGGGACCCTGCCCCTGTTTTGGCTGAGAAATGTGGTCAACACAACTGTTAAAGCAATGCCCTAAAAGAAATCCAGGTCTTGCAGTCCAGTGAAAAAGAGAGCACCACTGGGAGAGTGCAGACTTGTTTTACCCACAAACAGAAACCCTGGTGTGGTGTCCCATAAATGCCCACTGTCCCTGAGGCATGGTGCTGCGGATGTCTGGGTTTGGGGAGAAAGCTAGGTGAAAGAGCCAATCTGAAAACTGACTGATGAAAGAGATGAACATATACAGAACAAACCCAACCAACAAGAAAGCTCCAAGTAAAAGAGATAAAAATTTCCTCTAGAATAAACTAAGCAAGAAAATCAGACACCTCAACACTGGTGAAAAATCGTGAATCAAACCAGGAATCACAAAGATATGACCGAATCAAAGTAACAAATTGACATCTTATGGGGATACAAGAGTTGAAACAACTAATGGAAGGTGTTAAATTAAATCTTCTAAATCAATTCAATAAGTTGAAGGAAAATATGAAAAAAGACATAAAGGATATAAAGAAGATACAGGTTGTTCCTAGAAGAGCTCAAAAGCTTAAAAAACAAATGTCAGAATTTATGGGAATGAAAGTCATGATAGACAAGATGAAAACCACAGTGGAGACATACAATAGGATATTTGAACCAGCAGAAGAAAGGATTAGTGAATTAGAAGACAGAACATCTGACATCTTACACAAAAAAGAACAGATAGAGAAAAGAATGGAAACATTGAATTCATTCAAAGGAATTGAATGATAACATGAAAAGCATGAATATATGTGTTGTAGGTATCCCAAAAGGAGAGGAGAAGGGACAGAAAGAATAATGGAGGAAGTAATCACTGAAAATTTCCCAACTCTTATGGAAGACTTAAAATTACAGACCCAAGAAGTGCAGCATACCCCAAACAGAATAGACTCAAACAGGCCTACACCAAGAAACTTACTAATCAGATTGTCAAATGTCAAAACAAAGAGAGAATTATGAAATCATCAAGATAAAAGTGATGTGTCATATAGAAGAAAAGCTCGGTAAGACTAAGTGTGGATCTCTCAGCAGAAATGCTGGAGGTGAGAAGGCAGTTGTATGATATATTTATGATACTGAATGAGAAAAACTACCAGCTAGGAATTCTATATCCAGGAAAACTGTCATTCAAAAGTGAGGGAGAGTTTAAAATATTTGCAGATAAACAGACACTGAGAGAGCTCATGAACAAGAGACCTGCTTTACAAGAAAAACTAAGGGAATTGCTACAGACAGATCAGAAAAGACAGAAGAGAGAGGTTTTGGAGAACAGGGAAGGGCAGTAAGTGTAACCAATAGTGTAAAGAGAGAGGAAAAAAATAAGATGTGACAGATAAAATCCAAAACAGACAATGATTGAAGAAAGTACTGCCTTTACAGTAACATTAAATGCTTTTTTATTAATTTTTTTGTTTTTTTAATTATCAAATAAACACAAACATTTGTAACTTTTTTCTTTCTTTATTGTGTAAAATAACATATATACAAAAACGCAAGACATTTCAAAGCACAGCACCACAATTAATTGTAGAACATATGATCATTCCGTCCTACATATATAACCAGTAATTCCCAATATCATCACATAGTTGCATATTCATCATCATGATCATTTCTTGGAACATTTGCATCTATTCAGATAAAGAAATGAAAAGAAAACAGAAAAAAAATCATATATACCATAACCCCCACCTCTCCCCCTCACCAATCACCAGCATTTCACTCTAAATTTATTTTAACATTTGTTCCCCCTATTATTCATCTTTTTTCCACATGTTTTACTCGTCTGTTGGTAAGGTAGATAAAAGGAGCATCAGACACAAGGTTTTCACAATCACACAGTCACATTGTGAAAGCTATATCATTATACCAGCATCTTCAAGAAACATGGCTACTGGAACACAGCTCCACATTTTCAGGCAGTTCCCGCCAGCCTCCCCACTACATCTCAACTCATAAGGTGATATCTATTTAATGTGTAAGAATAACCTCCAGGATAACCTCTCCACTCTGTTTGGAATCTCTCAGCCATTGACACTTTATTTTGTCTCATTTCACACTTCCCCTTTTGGGAGAGAAGGTTTCCTCAATCCCTGTGATGCTGAGTCTCAGCTCTTTCCAGGATTTCTGTCCCACGTTGCCAGGAAGGTCTTCACCCCTGGGAGTCATGTCCCACATAGACAGAGGGAGGGTGGTGAGTTTGCTTGTTGTGTTGGCTGGAGAGAGAAACCACATCTGAGCAACAAAAGAGGTTCTCTTTGGAGTGACCCTTAGGCCTAATTTTAAGTAGGCTTGACTAATCCTTTGTGGGGTTAAGTTTCATATGAACAAACCCCAAGATTGGGGGCTCAGCCTACTGGTTTGGTTATCCACACTGCTTGTGAGAATATCAAGAATTCAACCTGGGGAAGTTGAATTTTCCCTCTTTTTCGTCATTCACTGAAGGGGACTTTGCAAATACTTTCTTATTCACTGTTCAAATCACTCTGGATGAACCAACAAAATCTCATGACCTACTCAAGTTTCCATGTACTTATGGTGTTCAATTAAGCTGTCTACATAAGTTATATTAGGAAATGCACTACTCAAAATATAAATTTTGTACCAAATAAACATTTTTTTGCTTTAGTCTCACACATAAGGTAAAAAATTTAAAATATTAATTACCATCTATTTTCAGCACCCTGCAGTAATGACATTCCTTTGCTCTTCCTCATGCAAAAACATTTTTTTAACTTGTACATTTAGTCACTATCATTATACACTCTAGGTATTCCTAGATTATACTATCTCAGTCTTTATCATCTTTCTTTCTGATTTCATTTGTGACCCCAGCCCTCCTCCCTCTATCATTCTCACATTCAGCTTCATTGAGTGTTTTAACATAATGGTATTACAGTTAGGTAGTAGTGTGCTGTCCATTTCTGAGTTTTTACATTCAGTCCTGTTGCACAATCTGTATCTCCTAGCTCCAATTACCCAATATCTTACTCTATTTCTACCTCCTGATGTTCTCTGTTACCAATGAAATTCACCAAGTTTATTCACTGTCAGTTCGTATTAGTGAGACCATACAGTATTTGTCCTTCTGTTTCTGGCTAATCTCACTCAGCATAATGTCCTCAAGGTCCATTCATGTTGTTACATACTTCACAAATTTATTCTGTTTTACAGCTGCATAATATTCCATCATATGTATATACTGCAGTTTGTTTGGCCACTCATCTGTCGATGGATATTTTGGCTGTTTCCATCTCTTTGCAATTGTAAATAATGTTGTTATATACATTGGTGTGCAAATGTCTGTTTGTGTCCTTGCCCTCATGACCTCTGAGTAGATACCTAGCAATGGTATTACCAGGTCATATGGCAATTCTATATTTAGCTTTTTGAGGAACCGCCAAACTGCCTTCCACAGCGGTTGCACCATTTGACATTCCCACCAACAATGGATAAGTGTGCCTCTATCTCCACATCCTCTCCAGCATTTGTGATTTTCTGTTTTATTGATAATGGCCATTCTGGTGTGTGTGAGATGATATCTCATTGTGGTTTTGATTTGCATTTCCCTAATAGCCAGGGAAGTTGAGCATCTCTTCATGTGCCTTTTGGCCATTTATATTTCCTCTTTTGAGAAATGTGTGTTCAAGTCTTTTGCCCATTTTGTAATTGGGTTGGCTGTCTTTTTATTGTTGAGTTGAACAATCTCTTTATAAATTCTGGATACTAGACCTTTATCTAATATATCATCTCCAAATATTGTTTCCCATTGTGTAGGCTGGCTTTTTACTTTCTTGATAAAATTCTTTGATGTGCAAAAGTGTTTAATTTTGAGGAGCTCCCATTTATTTATTTATTTATTTATTTATTTATTTATTTATTCAATGCTCTTGCTTTGGTTGTAAGGTCTAGGAAACTGCCTCCTAGTATAAGATTTATAAGATATTTCCCTACATTTTCTTCTAACAGTTTTATGGTCTTAGATCTAATGTTTAGGTCATTAATCCATTTTGAGTTAATTTTGTATAGGGTGTGAGATATGGGTCCTCTTTCATTATTTTGCATATGGATATCCAGTTCTCTATGCACCATTTATTGAAGAGACTGTTCTGTCCCAGGTGAGTTGACTTGACTGCCTTATCAAAGATCAATTGTCCAGACATGAGAGGCTCTATATCTGAACACTCTATTCTATTCCATTGGTCAGTATATCTATCTTTATGCCAGTACCATGCTGTTTTGACCACTGTAGCTTCATAATATGCCTTAAAGTCATGTTGCAAGAGACCTCCAACTTCGTTTTTTTCCTCAGGATACTTTTAGCTATTCAAGGCACCCTGCCCATCCAGATAAATTTGGGTTTTGGTTTTCCTATTTCTGAAAAGTAGGTTGTTGGGATTTTAATTGGTATTGCATGGAATCTGTAAATCAATTTAGGTAGAATTGACATCTTAATGTATTTAGTCTTCCAACATAAACACTGTATGCCCTTCCATCTATTTACATCTTCTGTGATTTCTTTTAACAATTTCTTGTAGTTTTCCTTTGTATAGGTCTTTTGTCACTGTAGTTAAATTTATTCCTAAATATTTTATTCTTTTCGTTGCAATTGTAAATGGAATTCCTTTCTTGATTTCCCCCTCAGATTGTTCATTACTAGTGTATAGAAACACTACAGATTATTGAATGTTGATCTTGTAACTTGCCACTTTGCTGTACTCATTCATTAGCGTGCTCTCTCTCTCTCTCTCTCTCTCTCTCTCTCTCTCTATATATATATATATATATATATATATATATATATATATATATGTTGAGGTGTCTGATATAAATAAATATATATATTTATGATGAATATTACACAGCTGTAAGACAGAATAAAGTCAGGAAGCATGCAACATGGATGAAACTTGGGGACATTAGGTTTAGTGAAATAAGCAAGAAACATGAGGACAATGCTGTATGGCTTCACTAATATGAACTAAGTATAAGGAGCAAACTCTGAGAGTTAAACTTGAGAATACAGGTTGTAAAGAGATAGAAATAGGGTAGAGTTTGGACACTTGTTATTGAAGGAGCACAGAACATTCAAAAGGGTTGACTGTGAACATTGAGAAACGGATAGCATGGTATTATGTTATGGTTGCACAATATTGTAAATATAATGAAAAAAGTTTAAAGTAATTATGGTTGAAAGAGGAAGAGCTGGGGTCTGTATGTCAGCAGAGGAAAGAAGAGGATAAATGTCGATCTGTATAATGCAACAAAACCCATACTTGACAATGTACAAATATAAGAAAGTTTTTACTTGAGGGAGAATAATTGAATGTCACCATTGTAAGGTGTTAAAAATGGGATTATATGGGAAAATACAATTAATGCAAACTAGTGTCCATGGTTAAAAGTAATATTGTAGTGTTTTCACTAATTGTAACAAAGGTGATATACCAAATCTAAATATCATAAGAGGGAGATAATGGAGTAGTGTATTTGTTTGCTTCAGCGGCCATAACGGAATTTACAAGAAATGGAATGGCCCTTATAAAGGGAATTTATTTTGTTATGCAAATGTCCTAATTAAAGAACCAACAAGATGTTATCTTCAATTAAGAAAGGCTGATGCCATCTGAAGCACCTCTGTCGGCTGGGGAGTCACCTGGCTAGTGGTTTCTGGTCCTTTGCTCCTTGGCTCCATTGCTTTCAGCCTGTTTCATTTAGGGGCTCCTCACTTGGCTTCTGCAGGGCTGGGTTTCTTCTCTTGGCTTACTTTGGCTCTTGCCACGTTCTGGCTGTTTAGTATTTCATGATAAAGCACATGGAAATGACTGTTGAGCCCTTTATCTCTAAATGTTTGGGTCTCATGTTGGCTCTGTAGGCTCTGTCACTTCTGTTCTCTAAACATCTGCATCTGAGGTTTCTCCAGAATGTCTCCCCTTTTAAAGGACGCCAGTAAACCTGTCAAGATACACCTTGAATGGGTGGAATCACATCTCCATCTAATCAAAAGGTGACACCCACAATTGGGTATGTCACTTGTCCATGGAAATAATCTAACTAAAAGGTCACACCCACAACTGAGTGTGCCATATCTCCATGAAAACAATCCAATCAAAGTTTTCCACCCTAAACAATAAATCTGGCCCAAAAAGATTGCATCAGGATTAAAATATGGCTCTTCTGGAGTACACAATGGTTTCAAACTGGCACAAAGGTTATGAGATTGTTATTATTGTTTCTCTTTTTCTTTCTTTTTAAACTTTTCTCCTCTTCTCTCTTTGTGGACAAAATGGGAAGGTTCTCATATAGATTTTGGTGGTGAATGCATAGTATGTGATTAGGCCAGGAGCCATTGGTTGTACACTTAGGATAGATTGTATAGTATGTGAATAAAACTGTTTGAAAAATAAATAGTGGGATACAAGTGCTGGAGAAAATGTGTAGAGGGAGACGTACCTAATCACTGTTTGAAGGGAAGTAGAATGGTTCAGACCCTCTGAAGAGCAATGTGTTGGTTCCCCAGGAGGCCAAGTATATGACTTCCACATGATGATGTAATGTCATTATTAGACAAAGACTTGGAAGAACTGGAAGCAGGGACACAGCGGTATTTGCTCACTGGTGCTTATGGCTGCATTATTCACAATTGTCAATAGATGGAGGTGGACTAAGGGTACATTGTCTGATGAATGAAGGGCAAACAATGGTGTATAGACACAACAGAATACTGACTGCCATAAGGAAGGAATGAAGTTGAGTGGCATGCAACTAGGTGAGTGAACCTCGAAGACATTATGGTGAATGAAATAAACTAGAAACAAAAGGACAAATAATGTATGGACTCACTAATATGAACTAACAATAATGAGAAAACTCTGAGAATTGAACTCAAGTGCATAGGTTATCAGGGAATAGAAAGTGGCAGGAATTGGGCAATCAATGATTGAGTACAGAATGTTCAAATAAGGCTCATTGTAAAGGTTCTTAGATTCTAAGCTCTTACAGCAGTCACATCTATCCCTGAATTGTAATGGTTATTTCTAAATTCTGAGTTGCTAGGCTCTTTGTGTGTAACCTGGTCATTCCTTAGAACATGGGGTACCTGTGTGGCAACTAGACTCAGAGCTAGTGTTCTGCAGCTCTGAAAATTGGCATTATGCCATACAGCAACTGTTAAAGAAGCTGAAAAAAGATATTAGATTTCAATTAGAAATATCAATGAAATGGACCTGGCTAGGACTAAGGTAAATCAGAATACAGGGTAAAAGATGATATTGTCTGTATTTTAAAACTTCAACTTCTGTGAGAGACAAAAGGAAAAGATGTTTATTTGGTCAAAAATTTTAATTTTCTATAGCACACTATGTAATTTAACATGTCTTCCCTGTTTATTTAAACAACCTATATATATGGAAGCTAGAATAGGGAATGAGATCTTATTATTCTGTATAGTGTAATGTAAAAGCCAGGTAAATTCCAGAGTGTTGTGAGCAGAAAATAAAAAAAGTATTCGCAAAATCCCTTTGATGGACTGTGGACAATGGCTGAACTATTAAATTTCCCTACCTGGGAAATTCCTGATATTTCTCAGGGACTAAGGACTCCCAATTTAATAAGCCTAGCCCTTGGTCTTGATGCTTCTCTTAATGAAACTTATTTCTGCAATGGCAAAGCTAGGTCTGAATGTTATTAGCACTAACAGTCACCCACAGAGTGCTCTTTTGTTTCTTAGATGTGACTTCTGTCTTTAAGCCAACTCAGCATATAAACTCACTATTCTCATGGGTCCCAGAGTATAAGTCTCCCTGGAAACATATGACATGCCTCCTAGGAATGAGCCTGTCCAGGGCATTGTGACACTGAGAATGTTTTCTAGACTAAAAGGTGGCAGGGGGAAGTAATGGAACCAAATAAGGTTTCAGTGGCTACGAAATTCCAAATAAAGTTGAGAGGTCATTCTGGAGGTTACATGATTTAAACAGATATTTCAAATTACCACAGTATGCCATGCCCCAACCAATAGTATTCTTGAAAACCCTAGGGAGTGCCTGGGCTTTACTTAAGTCTCTATAAAAGTTTTTAAAATAAGTTTATTTTCTCAAAACTCCAGATCAAGCCTAGGCCAGATATGTCCTGAAACACAGAGGTAATAGTTTCTCCAGGAACATCAACAAGTTTCATTCCTCCACCATTCTGGATAAAGAAGTTAAAATGGTCATTGCCCAGATATCCCTGAAGATTGAAAAAAACAAAGATCAAAAGAGAGGAAGAAGGTATTACTGATAAATTAGGATTTAACAAATGACTGTGACTACTGACTCATTATACAGATATTTCCTTTTACTGTCTAGTGTTTTAGAATAGCCAGAAAGAAGTGCCTGAAGTTGTTGAACTGTAATTCTGTAGCCCTAATCCTTGATAATGATTCTATAGTTATATTGCTGAAATAAAAGCCAGTCACCTGGGTTTGCATGGATCTACTTCTGAATATTTTGTTTATTCCACTGATATATATATCAATACTACCCTTTTTAAATTAACCTTCCTCTATTGTGAGTCTTATAATTGAAAACCACAATGACCCAATCCAGATAGGACTACTTATGGCACAAGTATTGAATTAAGGTTTGGGTCACCCCAGCACATAAAGTACCATGACCAGCTAAGGTGCTTGTTGATGGTAGACAGACTATAGATTGGGTGGTGGAAGAAGACAGTTATAAATATGGGTTATAACCATGTGCTGTTCGGTTTCAGAAATGAGGACTGTAATAGTTGAGTATTTCTCTCTTATTTTTTTATGAATATATATTTCATATGTCTATTTGTCTATCATCTATCTATATCTATCTCTGCATATACCTATCTCTCATGTCTTTGTTTTCTTCCTTCTCATGTCCCCTAATTTCATATAAAATTAGTTGCATTAACTTTGTCATATTATTTAAGTTAAAGGATATCAAGGATAAAAATTAATATCATCCAAGGACTTGAATCATGTTCTGGAGAAAGAATTAATGTGTTTCCAGCTGTATGCAGAATAGATACATCATTTTAAGTGGAAGTATGTCTATGTTATTGTCTTTATTTGGCGATTAAGTATGATTTAAGACATGTATGGGTGCCAAGTTGACAAGGGGTAAACTATGATAATTAATTTCATGTGTCAACTTGGCTTCATTATAGTGTCCATTTGTTTGGTCAAACAGTAGCCTACTTGTTTCTGTGAAGGTATTTTGTAAATGGAATTTGCATCTCCTGTTAGTTGATTTCATCTATCATCATCAAAGAAATTGCTCCTTTGAATATGAGTAATCTCCTCCAGTCACTTGGAAGACTGAAAAGCAAGAACTGAGGATTTCAGAAGTAAGAAGAATTTCTCTCTAAACTTCAACACTGACTTTCTAAATTTCAAAACCCTCCAAACAGA